>JAGDQP010043214.1:0-16292 GCA_022664845.1 Lepisma saccharinum
TCAAGATTAATAATTTTATAGTCAATATCTAAACCCTTTTTTAAGTAAATCGCAACTCCTCCATGTTCTTTTTTTCCTCTACTAAAACCACCAACTAAATTGTAATTTGATGGTAAATGAAATGTAAGTTCATCAGCCGTTAACCAATGTTCATTTATAGAAATTAAATGACAATTTAAATCGGATAATAATATGTCCACCTCCTCAAGTTTGTTCCCTATGGATTGTACATTCAGATGTGCGATTTATAACTTCTCAGAATTTCTATTTAACGTAACTAATTTATCTATTACCTTGGTATTTACTTCTAAGACGCACATCATTTTTATAATATTCCGGAATTTCCTCAGTATTTAAACTAAGTTGTTCTTTTATCTCTTTGGCAACATGCCCTGAATTTACCTTTGAGGTTTGCCTTCCTGAGAAGTTAACAAGTTTCCCTGATTTTTCCATCCTAATGGTATTTTCTGTTTACTCATACTGTTTTATTTACCCATTATATGGGTGATCTCAGTTATTAATCTTTCACACATGTACTTCTTTCCTAGAAAGTTAAGATGTAGACCATGATTTATGTGAAATCTTCTACCTAACCCTTCGATATCAATACTATTAAAATGTTTAAATTTAGTCGTTAATTCTTTAAGCTTCCTGTTTACATTTCTTATATCCACATTTAAAACCGACCATCTCGGTAGGTCATACCTAGTAGGAATCGTGTACATTATTATATCCTTCTTTGAATATTTAAACAGGTACCTCTTGAGAAACCTCAGAAGAATATCGGCATGTTTGTGATAAACATCATTAGCACCTGCTAGAATTACCTTTATTTCTCTCCTCTTTTCTAATTTAGACTCCAAGTGATACCTAAACACATCTGTATTAAAAATCTCCTTCGAGACTGCATTTGGTTTTACCCATCCCACTACATTATTAACATCCAAACCTTTAATCAATGAAGATAACCCTTTCCCATGACTATCTGCTAAAATTTTAACTTGCACCTTTGATAGTAGTGACAAATCTTGTACCTTTTCCCTTTCTCTTTGTTTATTCCTGCACTGCTCAAATACCAGTTCATTTATATGTTTATTTTCCTTCAGTTGAAGGTTGTTTTTTTCCTCCCACTTTGAGTAATTAGTTGCAACTGTGAATCAAGTACATCTAAGTGGATTTTAAGTAAGTCTATTTGCTTTTGTACTTTTAAAATTCTATCTACATTTACTTCCCTTTTCTTTCTAGAATTGTGTATTTTAATATGAAGGATCTGATCAGTTTCACCCGTTATACTGTGGTTAACCTTATTTTCCTCTTTATGTTGATCTTCACATTTAGAAGTCTCTATATCAAGCCTGTTATATACATCATCGGACTGAACATTCCAATCAATTCCATACTGACAATGCGTATCACCAACCTGCGTGGAGTTATCCACCTTATCCAAGAATACCTTAGGCTTTTTTTACTTAGATATTTTACTCCATCATGACAATAGTCTTTTTCATTTGTCTGTACAAACTTGTAACTTTTAAAACAAAATTCTAATTGCGTAAATTTGTCTTCCTTATTTGAGGCTAATACTGGATTTTCATTATCCAGATTTGTATCCAGATATTAAGTATTGAGAATATCTGGATATATTAGGAAGAGACAACCACTCGACACTTCCTAATAGAAATATCGTCTTCGGGTAGCTTCATAATCCCATCGGTGTAGAACTTCGAAAACTTGGCCAAGTGATTTTCAGCGGCGCTTCGATCGGCCAATTTTTTACCATCAAGAGATTTTGCAGAAACCGAAACTAATGGTAGTTTAACTGTGCATGGTCCGGGCTATACGGTGTAATAGTGTAAAGAAGACAAAAAATGTTTTAGTGATGGAACTCATTTAGTCATGATATTACTTTTTTAAGTTAGTATATGCAAACGTTTAAAGAATGCAGTTATATAACCCGGCATATGCGGTCGTCAAATATTGTAAATTGAAAAAATCATGAATATAGTACACCAGCATTTAATTGTTACCTTATTTTGAATAAATGCCTTGTTCCTTCATTCAGCAAAGAAGTTGCTTAGAAACCAAGTTTCTCACCCGATATGGGAGCAACTAAGTGCAGTGGCCTCTCTCTCCCGTTATGAGAGGTCATCTGGATGGGAGGTAACTCTTGCGTTGGAGTCCACCTGGATATACATAGATCTCTCCCCATCATTCAAAGATCGTCCTAACGTACGTGTCCTCTTTCACGGGATAATATTTACCGTAGTTTTTATATCTCCTGAAGAGGTCAGAGTGGGAATTGGTCTCCTCCCGGGGAGGTGATTCTCTCTTTACAGGTCTCTTCCTTCAGGTTCCTTGATTCTGTCTATCTCATCATTGTGTGAAGGGTCAACAGTGGTTCACGGGGCTAGTATTGTTGACAAACGTGACCATTCTCCATTGCCGAAGATCGTTCTGGTCACCCTATCTCTCCTGATATTCCGCTCTAGTTAGTGGTTTTGAATGTACCCCGTCCCCGGAACATCCTCTAACCACTAATGACATTCATACGAAACTACGTGGCCGTCATAAAATTAATTATTTTTTCTCTACTGAGAGCAGACAAATTAGGAAAATAATTACTGCTATTTGAATTCGCTAGTATATATAATGTATAGATGAAAAAAATATTGTTGCTAGAAGAATCGGAAACACAGATTCCTCTTAATATCCACTACCAACTTTTTCACTGAAAGAAACTGAAGATTTAGATATACCTTCCCTAAGCTTTTCCAGAATTTGCTTAAATGCACAACATCTTCATCGACGTTTTCTGACATACGTCACGTTGCGTACCAGTAAGTATTCTCTTCTTGAATTGTCTGCTCTTAGTTGATGAAAATAAATTAATATTCTATCCCACAACCGTGAAGTGTGTACTCGGTCTCAGGAACTCCAAGAAGAACATCCAATTTCCTTCTGTAATATGACGTAAGACTTGTCATTTTGCGAACGTTTTCGACATCTTCACTCGGACGTTTTGACGTAATAACTGAACTAAAAATACAAATGCTATTGCGTCAGCACTTTTCTTAACTTGTCTTCCTTGACTTTTTCAACTCTGCATCGATGGTAAAGACTGGTATACGACACTTTGCATTGTATTTTCCTTCTTTAGCAACAAGGTCTCTGCTGAAGAAAAATGCTTGAAGTTCTGTTTCTTTTAGAAAATCTAGAAAATACTTCAATTTGCCATCCATGAAGGTTGCAATGCAGAAATGTAGTGCATTCCTGTAGTTTTATTTCTTCCGAAAAAAACAAAATACACTCTTTTCTAAACACTGTGAAGAAAGGCAGGAAGATGGCGAAAATGAACATTTTGTGGGCTAAGTCACTCTGATGTGTTGCAACCGGGGTGGTGAACAGTGTGGTACTCGTGAACACGCTTCAGAGTTGGTTCTAACTTTTGCTTGTTAAAGTTCAAACAGTATAATGTGTACCTTTAGGCTTGAGAGTTTCTTCCAAACCACTCTCCTCATCCATAATATCTAAGTTTGCTGCCTTAAATGCTAATGGAATGGACGTCATTGAGGCATATCTAGAGATTGGAAAAATACTTTTTTTAGTTTTTTTTTCAGTTTGAACAAATTAAATCCCTATTCTTCTGGCATAGGCAGCAAAAGTGTTAGTTTAAATAAAATGATGCATCACCTTTCCCTGCAAGATAAATAGGCTTCGGTGCCATTTAATTGTAACAGAAAAGACTGGCAAAACTATGTGAAACAAATGAAAACGATTCGTTAAAAACAAATAAAAACTGTCGGGTATACAGGTTGAAGTTGTAGTAAACAAAAACACAGCTTTAATAAGATGTTTCATTTTAAGTTGATATTGTATTCGGTACAAAATCTTTGTTGAGTTCCTTAATGGGTATAATCGGACCAAGGGGATGAAAATGGAAGGGGGATTTGAAAACAACAAAAATCGCTGTAACTGTTCCATTACGTCAAATATTAGATCGGTGTTATTTCTCCAATCTGTTTTAAATATTGAGGAGCTCAACTAGGTACTTATAGAAACTTACCGGCAAATTTGGTGTGAAAATCGGTTAAATGTGGTCTGAGAAGTAACTTGGACAACAGACTGATAGCCCTTGAAATAATACTAAAACAGCCTGTATATTTCTTCCGTTCGGTTTTAATTTCTGAGGGACAAAACTAGGTATTCTTAGAAGGCTACCCACCACATTTGGTTGAATATGGGCTAAACAATTAATGGAAATCGGATAAAGGATAGCAAAGTTACAGGCATTTTTAATTTTCGCAGCCATCTTGGAAAATGGCATTGCGGACAAATTTCGACTCCTTTGCCGTTCTTTTCTCAATACTCATAAAATGTAATATAAATATGTTTGTATGCGCTTACGTTTCAATTGCTTCTTTGATTTCGGTTCTTTTTTTTTATTTATTTACTTTTTTCTATTTGGCTCGTAAGATCATGCTATATTATAAGGGAGAAAAAGTTCCTTTTTCCATCTACCCTTCTCTGTCCTATTTGAGGAGAAGCGAGAACATAAAATACCTTTCCTTTAAAGGATTTCAATCGATTTTCCGACTTTCAGCCTATCTTCATCTCTCTGACAAAAGAACCTCAAACATTTCCCTATTACTTAAGTATTTACGTACTAGGATTTTTTATAGTCGCTTACCTTAAATAAGCGACAATCTTTTGAAAGTTCAGTATATGTCGACAATATATGACGATTTAAATGTTTGTTATCGACTAAGAGTCTGTTGGTACCTGATAGGTGCGAGAAAATGGAAAAAAGAGTCTGGTAACATTCTTTTTGCCACTGGTAACAATGCGACGCAATTATTTCCTTTTAAATATACAGTATCTTTACTGAAACCCACATAAATTGCCTCTTATGATAAGCGACTGCCTGTTGAATTTCTTTTATACTGTATATAAATACAGGGTTTTAATTTTTGACGGATTTTGACTTAATTTAGGGTCTTGGTTTGACGGGAGAAAGCACTGTGTTGGCAACGCTGCTATACAAATCACTAGAATTAAATTTCACATTTCCCGTGCGACTGTAGAAGGGAGTTACATTATAATTTAAATGGAAGCCCCATTTTTAATGCAAATGTGGATTCTTCACGAGAAAATTGATTGATTTTGACAATATTGTTGATGTAATTTCTTTCGCAGCTGGCGCTGCAATCGACAGAAATAGGATAAGTTCAATTCCAAACAAAACTAAACTTGTCTTATTACTTAAAACTTTGATCAAGTTTATTTCCGGCCAAATAGTATTTTATCTCATTATATCAGTAAGAGGAAAATGTTGGAGACGTTTTTTGTTCAAGTTCTGTAAGTAAAGTGAAATCTGACCACACTGCAATGGACATTTCCGTTTTCTTCATTCTTATATATTTTACAAATTGTTTGTGTACATCAGATTAAATAATATATAATGATTTTTTTTAAATTTCAGCGCTGCGGTTTTCCGTTACGTAGAAATATAGCATGAAATACTGAGAATTCAATCTCCTACGTCATACAACAAAAATCATCCTATCATTGGTTTGACGTAATCAATACGTACTATTTCCGTAGCTATATGCTTCTCCCTATGTTACGTAACTTATTCAGAAGTTTGAAGACGAAAAAACAAAAAAAAACAAAAAAAGAAAGAAAATTTACATTATGACTTAACGAAATAAGTTTTGACGCATGTTTTTAGAGAATATTTCCCTATTTCGCAGCGATTTCCCTTGCGGAGGGAAATTTCCCGCGGTACAGGGAAGTTCCCTGTCGTTGGAAATTTAAACATAATCCGGCGCTAAAACGCAGTGCAGATGAATTAGGATGGACATTGTAACTTTGTTCATAAATAAATATGGAATTACAAGCTAGAAGATTTTAAAATAACAATAATTCTTAATTAAACACGGAATGGCATATTACTTCATAGTCTTCCCGTAAAAGCAAGTAAAATTATAAATAAAGTACTGTTTAAAATGCTGGCCGAGTGGTTATCATGCAGAGATTGTAATAAAATTTAATTTTGTTCCGGCTTCAAATCCTGGTCGTCGGTCAGAATATTTTTTCAAACGTAGATTAATATTGATAATCTTCACTTTAATTATTTTTATGTTATTTTTTATGTTTTACACCAATTCAACAGACTTTGCAAGAAACTTTTCACTATTACTAGTAAGGAAAGATATTTTTAAAATTGAAATAAAGTGTAAAACACTGACAACATAAAATATGTTTAAAGCACTAAAGATTTACTGATTTAATTCATAATTGACCAATAGCTGTTATTGCCCCTATTCTCTCGATAATAATAGAAACTAGTTTAAATCATAGTTTTACTACATATGCCTAAGCCACCTATCAGATGCTGCTTCCTATTGTCTTGTTTTAGCAACAGCAAGCACAGGGTGCTGAAAGTTCACACTTGGTTTTCCATCGTTGGCATTAAATGCTGCTGGTAGCTACAGTAAACAGTGATCTATATAAATCTTTACAATATCAATAACTATTTATTATATTACTTACTTCTTCCGGAAGTGATTGTAAATTTTAAATTGCATTATATTGTCGAATGGGCTTCAGCAGAATTAGTTAAGTTGCTGAAATACAACTGTCGTCCATGATTGCCTAGTGTTAAAAGTTTGAACCGTCACGGCCTATGTAAATTTCACTTTTTAATGGGACCTAGGCTTTACTATTTCTACTGCTGCTAATACTACTACGTACTACTTCTACGGCTACCAATACTTTTTCCGCTACGACTACTACTTCTATTTAAATACTATTTCAAATTACACAAATACTAGTAGTGCTAATCTTATTCACTGCTAAAACTACTACTTCTGTAATATGCCGAGAAGCCGGTGAAATGGTGAACTCGAAAAGTCAACGAGTTTCTATTTCCGTGTAGTCCATAAAACTTGGAGATAGCGTATAAGGAAAGAAGAATCTAACCTGACTCGTTTTGTCTGTGAATTTTGTAAAATCATGAAGAATGTAAAACAACAACAAAAAACGTTTTCCAAGCTATTTCTGTAAATGTACAATATTGAAAAAGGAGCAATTATTTAAAAGTAGAAAGGAGAAGTAAGAAACATCACAACCCGAGAATCGAAAGATTTCTGCAAAGCGCGAAACAGATGGTGGTCTGTAGGGGCTAAGTCACGAGTAAATGGGATGGGTGGGCTCCAAAGTCCATCAATTTTTGACAGATTATGACAACAGCATGTGGCCTTGTTTTATCATGATGGATGAAGACTACTTCGCGATTGACGAGGCGCTGGATGGTTCGCAGCCTGTCTACCTGTCAATAGTAGAAGGTAACATTGATGGTTTGGTTAGGTTTCAGGATTTGCTAGTGAATTTTGACTTATACATTCCACTGAAAACTTAATAATCATCTTCTTGGGATGAAGATGTATTTTCGACGTCGATGGAGGCTGTTAGGAACACGGCACATAATCCTTTGACGCTTTACGCTTCGCATCAAAACCCACTTCTCTTCACCCGTGACAATGCGTGTCAACAGCTGGGATTTTTTTTACCGGGAAGGCGTGAAAACACAGGTCGCGACGCGCAACTCCAATTGAGTTTCTCTCAGTTGATGTGGAAATTAAAGTTCGAACTTTGTAATGAAACACAGGCATTCTACGCATCTTTAATTGTTTTCCTGTGTTCCTGGAACGTTTCCGCTAATTTCTCGACCATTGGATTCGGGTTGTTTCGTATCGTTTGGTCGAGATCCTCTTCGGAAAACATTGGTGGATGTCCAGACTGTCGTTGAATTTCTGTCTCCGTTCCTGAATTTTCGAAACCACCGACGACATGTGCTAAGGTCAACTACATCTTCAGTATGCACTTGGCGAATGTTGTGGCAGGCTGCGGCTGCATTATTGCCTTTATCGAACTCAAAACGTGAACAGTGTGTGATGTTCTCTTTGTCGGTCTTCATTTCACCAACAAGACACACTGTCCCTGCCTGCTCGTTGACACTCGCTGCCTGTGCCTGTTCCCCTGATTACGTGACTATCGATTCATGCATTGACAGCACCCTTTATGAGGTCAGTATTCCGCTAAACTGTGAGATGTCAAAATGCGTAGACATTTTGCACTCAACCAATATCTAATTTCTGTCTTTATCAAATCATTTTACTACTGGGAGAAAAATATCGAGTACTTGATTGTAGATATAGTTTTTTGAAGTAAATTTGATTACATATGTCAGTTTAAACTACGGGTTGCATGCGACCCGCGGGCCTGTTGTAGGCCATGCCTCCTACTTGATCAAGCACGCACTTACTAACTTGTGGCTCCTCAATTCCCTTTATATTTCAGAACCAAAGTTGAGGGAGTTAATTCAAACTTATGGAAGTAGAATACATAATAAATTTTACATAAACGCTGTTGTTTTTTATTGGTTTTACGCTAACTCTCCACGCGTATAGCCACTTTGTTGTCTGGAACATTATGTTTGCACAAAAACATTATTTATGATGTCTGTTTATTAGCTTTGATAATTAACCATGACAAATTCGTTATTTAGCAAAGATCAGGGATGACTAGCTACTTCTATTTTCCGTTTAGGGTTAAACAATTTATAAACGACGTGCTTATTGCAATATACTCAAATTTGAAATAAAAAGTCACAAATCATGAAGTTTGTATATTGATTAAAAGATGGCAGTAAAATAGATACATTAGTAATGATGTTTGTATTAGCATGTAGTTTATTCATTTAGTAACATATGTCACTAGTAACGTAGATGCTCTTTAAGTATTTGAATTAAATGTATATAATTGACATTCATTTAAAACAGTATTCAATGCGTTTGAAGAAACAAACTTGTCACATTTTGGCGATAGCACCCAAATATAATTATAATTAGCCCAGTTGAGAGCTAAATAAATCTATCCACCTCTGTAATTTTTATTCTGACTTTTATTTTTTGAATTTGCTTATGGTCTTTTGGCATCCTTGGCTCAGGCCGAGATGGGGTAGGTAGAGGATGGTGAAGGTATTGATCAGGGCATTATTTAAGGTGCCATCCCGGTGTTCGCCTGGTGAAACTGAGGTAAACCCTGGAAAACCTCAGTAAGGATGGTCGGCTGCGGAGTTCGAACCCACGTGTCTATCCATTACCGATCAGACGTTCACGACGTTATCGCCTAAATCACTTGATTGGGTTTTTAATCTGATAAATAGATACGCGATTAACAATTTTACAACCTTATAAATAAAATATAATCTGGGTTTGTGGGGTGTAAGCTTAAAATTGGGAAGGTTTTGGCCCGTCTCGACTCCATTAGTTGTTGTCTCTAAAATTCACAAACATCCATGCCACAGCCGGGATTGGAACCCGGGACCCTCGATTGTCAACCGTGCTGTTACGAAGCGTATTTTTTAAGCAATGTTCGGATTTCTTTTCCATTGTATTCACTTCTTAGACCTTGTACTTTTTCATATTTGATGCTGTCTAAAATAACAAAACCTAACAGAACCTACCTCAGTCGCCGTAGCCTATCGAATCTAGTCAAAAGGGGAGAAATATGAAATTACGTTGACAAAAAGGGTAGAAGTGATTAGTGTTTCAGCCAGATCCCCGTGTGGAGGTGTCGCCCCCAAAACCTCGAGTGCATCCCCAATTTAAAATAAAAAATGTTTTAAAAAAATCGATAGAACCCGCACAAAACACCACTTACACCCTGATAATGTTGACTTAACGCCTTCCCCCCGAAAAAAAAAACATTAAAATCCTGGCGTAATCCTTGGAAGGGTTATGAAGTTATTACAATAGAGCATTACTTAATTAATATCTTAACTTTTATAACAGTGCTTCGTTCGCTCGTCATTGACGGCCAGTGATTCTGCGAGAATCCCCTAGGGGTGTCACTCCCCAAAATTTTCGAGTATTCCCCAACATTAAAATTGTTATAATCAAAAATCACCAATTTGATAAATGAATTTTATAGAAAATAGATTTATAACACTGATAATTGAAATGCTTCGGGACAGTGAAACCCTCAGATTTTTTATGTTTTATCCAATAATGTTTATGCCAAGTTTCGTGCAGATAGGTCTAACAAAATGAAAATAATTGGAACAATTGATTTTTTATATAACATAGGTCGGCAACAATAAACGACTGCACAAATCAAGCCAGTTCCTGCGGTTCTGAGCTAGTCTAGCCAATACCTATGCAACAACACATCAAGCATCTCTCTACATCTTGTGGTTCCTGAGATTTTATTTTCACACATGGACAGACGAACGAACTTAGCGGTGTTATAAGATCCCTTTTTCCATAGCTTCGCTACCACAGAAAATAAAATGTAAATTAAACTCTTAAATTGAACTATCAAAACTATATATTATTAATACGTTACTATTGCGTTTCGTGAATATGAAAAAGATAATATCTGTCCCATTGGGGTTCGAACCACCTGCGTTAAAAATATAAAAGTTTAACAGCAGACGCTTCAACCGATTACGCCACATCTCTAGCAAAGGCCGTGTTTTATTTTGCTTCACGAAACGCAAGAGTAACGTCAATGTAAACGTTTCAATTTACGTTTTTTTTTGCTTACATGCTTTTATTATTATTTTTTACAATGACATATTAAAACTATTCAATATATTAACGGGCTACAAGTAGTACGTTAAATTGTTAACAGATGGCAGTAACGAGCACTATTAATTCATATGCTTTTAAATTCTTGAAAAATACTTCACTATCATTCATTAAAATAAAGCATACGATTGTCGGATGTAAAAGTCCACATTTTTTTACAGAAAAAAATAGGTAATCCTTTTTAAATACAAGCGTTCTAAAGAGCATTATTAGAATATATAATATGATTTAATCTTATGATTTAATCATGAAAAAGAGATGCTATAAATTAGTGTTGAAGCTACCAAAATATATCAATATCTTAAAAAAGTATTAAAAGTAAAAATCAATTTTAAATGAATAAAACGAACTAAATGGCGTGTTAAGGCATACAGAAACGCTATTCACCACTTATACTATTCCTTTCGATCCATTTTTGATATCTCTTTTTAAAAATACTAATAAATCAAATACCATATGTATGTTAATGACAAGCAGTCGGCAGACTGATTACGTCATAACATGGCGTAGCCCGATTAAGCGCAAGGTTGATATTCTTTTGAAGCAAGTCTTTATTACTCTCGATAAATGCATCACAGAAAGAAAACAAATTTTTTCGGTAGTCTACTTTAACAGAAGAATGTTTTATTGCAATAAAAGAATACTACCGGAAATGTCCATTCCTTTTATAATATGTTGTAGTTCGTTGTACGGCCACAGCAGCGCGGCGAGCAGCCCCCTCATAACAAGGATACAGCAATCGGAATGGGAGTCCCCATTCAAGACCTCAATGCTGTTCCTTCCCACCTCAAGGAGCAGAAGTCAATTATGGTGCCCTTTGATACCTTCCATAAATATATCGAACGTCTGCTGTTATTTTTTGACTTGATATGTAATTTTTCGAGATAGCCACACTTTTCAATGATATTGGCCCATTTTTATGTATGTCCATTACAGCGCCATCTGTGAAAGAAATCACATGAATAATATATCAAATCAACTGAGTTTTCCTTAAGAAACCAGATCTGCAATAAAAAAATGAGGTTTCGCATTTAAAGTAATCCCATTCCCCACCTTAAGGCGGAGGGATGGCGATCAATTATGTTATCGCTTGATAACTCTTTCAAAATAACACACGCTTATTTTTATTTTTCTGATCTCATGTGTATTTGTCAACATATCGCCATTTTAAACTGTTTCCATTCCTTTCGATTTTTGCCGATTACAGCGCCATCTGTGAAAAATACTTCAATTGTAGCTGTAACAAATATTATAATTTCTTGAAAATCCAAACCTGCAATAAAAATGGAAGTTTCCATTTAAGTTTTTATGTTCTCCGGGAAGTCGCGTTTCGTATCATTGGGAAAAACACCTTCGAAATTCATTATGACTTTTTTGATCCGATGTGTAGTTTTCGAGATATTTCCATGCCTTCAGATGTACTGTGCATTTAAGACTTCATGTCTCTTAAGTCTGAGTACATCTAAGCATTCGCTTGATGTGACTGAGGAAATATTTTACCTGGCGAAAGTGAGCACCGGGATTACCATGCAGGCTCCAACAAACCGAGATCAAAGAGGTGAATATCCTTTCTAGTGTACGTCTTGCGAACCTGAGGAAAATCTTACCACTAAGCGACAAACACCCGGTCGAATATTCAGGGACTACGTAAATGAAAGATAGAAATTTAATTGGGGAATTTACACTAGGAACCAAATAGAATAATAAATTCAAATCTTAGAAACAGGGGGTTTATTAACCCTATAACTGAACCAACTAATTTTGGGAGAATGGGCAGAACAGATACCACCAGAGGCAATGAGTTTCAAGACCTAAGCATTACAGAATCAGAGTCCCTTTTATCAGAAAAAGGTCGCCGGCTCCGACGTTTTAAATACCTGCAAGGCTCCAAAAACCATCCAAAGAAATAGTTAACTCGGTAGTTTGAAAGTGAAACCCAGTTCATTCCTTTCCTTACGAATAATTGGCTCTATGGGACCCAAAAGCTTTCCAAAGCTTTGGCTGGACGGGCAGGCAGCACAATCTTACTAACTCTAGCAACGTGGCAAAGATTAGCAGTAATATCCTCAATCTCGTCTCGGTACTAACTCGCTAACCTCACTGACTTCTGCTTTGCTGTCTCGGTATTTATACCAGATGCGGAATTACAGGAATTTCGTCCGTATTTAGCCAACGACCCTGGATTACAGTTCAAATAGTTTTATGCCTAAGCTAGAAACAGTGGCGGCTTCAAAATGTGTTATATTATTTCCCAGAAATAATCGCGCAAACTTCGGAAAGTGGTTCCTCACATCAAAACAAGAAAACAACCTTTGAAGAGATTTCGAAATGTGCGTAAATTCGGAGCTACATGTGCTCAAAGTAAGCTCGGCATCGTTGCAAATGACGTCATACGCCAACAAATAATAACGATAACGGTGTCGGCGTAATGAACCGCAGTAAAGTAGTGCAAAAAACGTCGATTTGAGATTTATCGCCGATGAAAGAACGTCATGATTATGTGTATTGTTTGTATGTACGAACCTTTCATCAGGCTAAGTCGAACATAGAATTGAAAACTATTCTAAGTCCCAAAAATTACTAACCGGCTGGATCGGGATGCAGAGCATCCGGAAGTTAGTAACAACGTCTCGGTGTCAGGCCCAGAAGATAGATCGAGGTAAGACTCGGGTCTCTTTCAAAGGTAGACATATGCGGCTATGTTCAGCGTTACTCACTCAGAACGAGAGAAATAATGCATGGTATGGGAAAGCTCGGAACTTTCGAACGACGTAAACGAGCCCGCTAGTCGAAGATCTAAAGCCACAGGCCTATGTAGGTCTCCTCTTCGAGAGAGAGAGAGAGTTAATGCTGTTGCATACTACTGTAGCCCGGAACACTGGGCGTTGTACGCTGTGATGTTTCCATGAGGGATCAATACTAGAACTCAGACATTACATAAGCCATCTATCTATTAAAAATACACTAAATCCAGTCTTGAAGCTATTGTCTTCTTTGTGGAATAGCTTCAGAAACAAGACTCTCATATTGTTCGTAGATGAGGAACCTCAATGTGCCGAAGGTTTTAGGCGGGTAGTCGCAAGAATGTTCCAATATGCAGGAGCTTCAACGCGGCACAGATGATACACTATGTTCTTGGATACGTTGGTGAGGGGAACGTTGTTCGCAATTTTACGTCTCAGAGTATAATAAGCCTACCGTTATTTAATTCCTGGCAAGTAATAAACAAATATATTTCTTTGGTTATTCATTCATCGATAGCTGCATCCTCCTCTCAAAGGACGTCTTGCGACCAAAGACAATACAACGAAGCACAACGAGCGAAAGAACACAGCAACTTTCAGTAATAACGCATAACCCAAAGTCATATCCCATCAACATGGAACACAGCACAAGCTCTAGGAACAGCGCGATCGAAGCGCAAATGGATATCTCAAAAACTCGATGAGCTGGAACACAATCAGCTCTGGTTTTAGGTGACACTTCACAGAAAACAATATAACTGTTTGCTTTTCCAACTTAATTTCTTTTTCTCTGTGCTTCATCAAAAAAATTGTGGGCTTATTGAGATTGAAAATTCATCCCTACACACTATAGACTGGCAACGAAGCTCAAGAAATGAGTCCTGAAACATCAACATCTAATGTTAAAACATTTTCAGATATTTCATATATAGCAGTTTTTGCAATTGGGTTGCTTATATGTAAACTTTTACTTATTAAAGCTCCTGTAGGCAATATAATTCAAACTAAAGAACCTCGAAACTTTAATAGATTGAGTTCCTATCATTATTTCTTGCTTCAAATAGTTTTTAATATCCTAGTCTTGTATTAAGGTTGATCATTAATAAACATCTCATTAAGTAATTTAAAAGATCATTAAATCTATGTTGCTAACTAGAAGATACCCTTTTCTCTTTTCTATCTAAGAACACAAGCTAATTTGAGTATTAAATTATACGAACAATATCGCATTGCATAATTTCGTGGAACGTTATAAGTATACGATAATGCAAGTTAATTTGAAGTTATTACAAGTCAATAACATTTCTTACTAATTTCAAAGACGCATCTGGGATCATCATCATCCAGTTTCCTTTCAACCACTGTTTCTATTGTATCCAATTAACAAAAGCCATAATCAGTTTTCTTTCTCTCCTGGTCGATCGACATCCTCTACCTTATTGTTTCTAGATCTGTATAATTAAATTTAATTTGCGTCTAGCTGCTTTCCATTTCGATGTTTCGATTTGCTTTTGATATGTTTGTGTTGTGTCCACGTTTTACTGCCATTTAACATAATTCGTCCTTGAGTTTTCAATCCTTTCATTCATATTCAATCTTTTTCTCAGTCCTGTCTTCATAAGTTATCTGAAAATCCGTTTTAGATTCAGTTGTATACTTTTTTTAATTATAGTACAACCATTAACATAACTTTACAAACATTTTGTAGGACCTTTTCTCTTTTCAGTCTTCATTTTTCTTCTCAGTTGTCTCCATGACAATGCCTCCTTTGTTTTCATTTCCATCTTAATGCCAGCTTCTTACTAAAACTTTTTATATGTTTACCTCAATTCTATTTTGTTCTCAGCCCAGTATTTCGATCACAAGCAGACAAAATATACATGTTTGCATTGCCAATATAAATAATGTATCACGTATTTCATGGATTTTATTTGTATAGCTTTTTCTATTTTGTGGGTTTTATACTGACTGTTTCGCATCATAGTAGGCTTCATCAAAAATTTGTCTCAAATATATATTCATATATTAACATAATTTTCACAATAGCCTCAATTCAAAGTTATAACTTTTTAGATGCCTTCATTTTTAATACTTTCACATGTTCAATATTCTTAACCGGTACGGACTTGATCTAATTTCCAAAACTTCTATAATGAGAAAGTAGACGTTTCATTCTCAACGAAAAAGTACTTTTTGCTGTAAAATTTTTGTCTTAAAGTTGAGAACATTAGGTAGCCATTTCACTAAGTGAAATCACCTCACCAAAAGTTCAATTCAAAAAAGTACAATTTGTATATTTTGTCGTTATATGCGTGCTCTTAGAAATAATTTAGGATAATATAAATGAATTTGTAGTTTCTTCTGTGTGTAGTGCTGCTGACGATAGAATATTGACACTCCGACTGAAATTAATTATTAAGATTGCATCTATGTGTAGAAACAATTACATTGATCAAGATAAGCCGTGAAGGTTATCTACAAATGGTAATATATATATTCTAAGAAAAGCTTATTAGTTTTGAGTGCTCCCTATGGAACAGACGTATTATCAATATCCTTTTTCTAATGTCGAATTATGATATTAATATTTTATGGCAGTTTTAGGAAAAAATCCAGCTTAGGGTAAATATTGCCACATTAAGATACGATCATCTATTGTCGTCTATTTTAACGTAAACCAGCCTGAACGATGCTAACATCACAAAGAAAAAGTGTCATAATGTACACTTCGTACATTATGACAAGTTGAACGTAACATAAATTATAACTTTTGACAGTTTTTATTGTAGTGTTGTATGACCATATATTTCAATTTATTAATTTCACTAATTTCTTAAAGTTTTGTCCAACAGTGTATTTAGTTTGTAAGACATTTGGTTTATATTGAATTGTT
>JAGDQP010043215.1:3071-16292 GCA_022664845.1 Lepisma saccharinum
AATGTAATATGATCTTACAGAAAATTCTAAGGGTCTTACCTTGATATTTGTCTTCTTTTTGTCTCAAAAACACCCGAAAATAATCAAGCATTGTCAACGAGGAGATGCAACTGTCTATTGGTATTCCAGTATGTTAAATTCCTGTATATATAAGTTTGTCTTGCCTTGTTTCCTCTCTACAACTTCCGTCTCCTACTCTGGGAAATGTCAGAGGTTCACATGATTCATTTCACCTTCTTTTCTATTCCCATTTGTCGTGACAGTTAGATGTTTCATCACAATATATGGTATAAAGCCGCTAACACCGTCATAATTTCCGTTCACATAACAAATTGAAACCTTTCCCAGGGCCCCATCCTCTACCAATGAACTATTAACCCTGCACATGAAGCGTTTCTCTCGCTGATCAAAATATAACATTACTATTTCCGTTCTCACGACACGTAGCCCGAATAACCGACCTTTCCCTCCCATGTATTTCTATTTTTTCCCACAGTTTTACCTCAGTTATTTAGAGGATACTGTCACCTACAAGTTAACCCAGTTACTAAATATTTCTCGCCAACTCTTTCCGTGCATAGACTCGTGGCGGACCACCACATCTGTATCTGAAAAAACAAAGTGCTTCCGGCTTCGTCCCTTCCCATGAACTACATTTCACATCCATCAATTTTAAATGTCCGCGCCGTGATTCCTATATTATATAACAGCAGACCATATGCTAGAAGTCCCACTACTTGGAATCAATTTCATAGTCGAAATTTGTTATGTCGGTACAAAAATAGTACTTACTACCCAATCAACAGCAGAAATCATAATACACCATTGTTATCACACCGATCGCTAGCATTAAAACAGAGAAGCTATTCAGCAGGGAAACTAAATAGTTTCGGAAACACTGATCACGAGTTTCTTTCTATAGGTTTATAGACATACAATGGTGTGAATAGATCTAAGAAATATGTGGAAAAGTTTCCCGAAAAACATAAATTTGTCCACCGTTAGAACAGTATTTATAACTTACTCTATCACATTGAGGCTAAAGTAGAAAATAAAACTTTAAAACAGAAACTTTTATGGTAGGAAAACCGATGTTACTTTATCAAATTAACAGTAATTAATGACTTCAAAATATGGAGTACAAATGACATTCCTTCCATATAATTTTTTCTCTTTTATTATATTTTATAAACGATATTTTCATGGATTCTTTTTCATAGTAGCTTATTTTTATTGATCCACAAAAAATGGCATGGTATCATATCGTAGTTCGTTGCAATAACTGTAATTTCAACAGCTGAGGCTCATTCTGTCTCTCTTAATATTCCAAATAGATCACAAAATTTTTCTCTACAATCAGCCGAATGCTTAATACTTACCTTTCAACAAACAGTGTTGAATTTCAAAATTGATTTTTTACTTACAATTCATATTTTGCTAGTTAATTTGTTTAAACTTAAGTATTTCCTTAACTAAAAATTTAACTTATTTGTATTTCCATAATACGAAGCTAGAAATTCGAGAGTACAAGAATCAAGCATTTTGAACGTCATCTCATCTCGTTGTGGAGTGAGAAACACAATGAATAGCTACCATATTGTAGATATTGAATCCAACTGAAAATTTTGGTTATTAAATAATAATTTAAAGCCACATACGGGAGAATCGGGTTCAACTAGTATCAAATCTCCTCATATAAAATCCCCAATGCTCAATTTTATAAGATTACGAATATTTGCCACATAGTACACAGTATTTCAATTTGATGTAAAAAAAATATTTCATAAGTAAACAAAACTGGATATACTTATTGGAAGTGATCGAAGCACTCCACTGAAAATGAGATGTTTCCAAGACCATACTTTTTCACGGTCAACAAACTACCATATAACTGTTGTTATAAGCGATAAAACTAAAAATAACACATACTAAAGTGACAGGAAGAATCATTTTCAAGCAGAGTTCATACAAATAATAAGTTTACCAGGAAATTGAATTACTTTGTTGAACGACTGTTCTTATTTAACGCCATCACAGAGCGTCAGCTAAGTTATTTGCTTTTGGTGTTTCGTATGATATGCTATGATTAATTTTATAACTCGTATTAATAATATTGAATTTTTGTAAGCCATAGTTAAAATTCGTCTACAAAATACTTATGTATCCCACATTTGAATTTTCACTGAGTTTTACATAAAATATAATAAACAGATGTTAAACTTTAGTAAAGCGTATCCAAAGTATTATAGAACTTAGGGTGTAAATGCTGTATTTCACTAAACTGTATGCGAAATATTGAAATTTAGGAAGCTATATTAAAATTCAATAACAAAAATAGTCAACATTGTATAAAATAATATTCTAATCTACTCAGTGTGTTAACAAAATATTACGTAAGTTAGGATAAAAATATAAAATGTTAGTGAGAGATACTCGAAATTAAGTAAACATGTCGAATTTCGAGAGAGTTCTAGTTTAAAGGTTACTAAATCCCACATGAAATTGTCGAATTTTAGTTTTGTAATCCTAATTGTCTACAAAAATATCAAACTTTATCAAGTATACGTCGAAATTCACAAACGTTTAGACAATATGTAGATAGTTGGAAAATCGTAGTATAATATTCACTAAAATTGCTGTAACATAAATACAAACACAGTAACTATCTTTAATTTCATATAGCCATAGAAAATTTTTCGATCAAATTATTACGTAAACATGTTGAATTTTGGTATATCAAGTTTAAAATGTTAAAAACAATATTATGTACTTTGACTTAAAAAGGGAGTTACTATTAAACAGATGTAGAATAAAATAGTTAAAAATTTTCTAACATATAAAACGTCAAATATTACTATACTTAGTACACTATATAGAATATAAAATAAAATATACGAAGTTCATCAAGTCATATACAAAATGTTACATGAAAAGTTCTAGTCGAAATTAACAAGACTCTTATGCGAAATATTTTAACTAGTTCTTATATTTTTTTAAATCGTAATATGTAATGATTTTTCATTCCTTTCAGATATAGGATGGAGTCTTTCTACCCTGTGGAAAATAATAGTATTATATCCCTAATTTGTATGAGATGGTATAATACCATCTAATCGGATACTACATTAAGTCCCTTCATAAGTGGAAAATATGGGTTCCAAAATGAATGTGTTCTTTCATCAGCTTATCAGCTGACTACCATGGCTAAACCTATAACGCGCAAAATTTACTTTTCCAGTCTGGATCTACTAGGAAACAAAACAAAGTCTCTGCCAAATCGTTCGCCCTTACAAAACTGTTTTTACATCGCGAAAAACTTTGTAATTGACTATTTGCACTTTGTCATAAATCTGGTGGTTATTTAGAGCATATACTGACCACAGGACGAAGTTCTGCTCTAATTAATTAATGTACTCTTATTAAATATATTGTATTTATAACTAATAACTCTCATAAGAATACTAGCAAAATGGCCTCATATGTGTAAAATGCATTATGTAGTAACCGTCATAGTTAGAATCGGAAACAAAACATATTGAAAAGTACAAATCGCAATAACTTATTGCCTAATCAATTACATGAATAATTTCTCGTGTTGACTGGTATAAAATTTCTTAATTTAGTGTATATTATTGCGGTGTTTTACTAACGTTACGAAACACTCGTACAAGCTATCAACTTCAGTTTCCGGAAACACTAATTTAAAATGATATATAGTTATCGTTTCTGTAATTTCAAAAGTAACATTTGCATGTCCACATAGTATGTTATAAACAATTTCATGAAACTGGGTGCCCATAAATAAAATATTTTAAGTAATACTGTAATCTGATTTTCAAGACATTTGCATATAATAAAGTAAAGACAATTCACAGTTTGTAAGGTGCAATAAAATGCCTATTTCCAGAATTGATAAGTTAAAAATACCAGTTACTTCTACACATAAATATCAAATAAATGTAATTCGTATATAAAATGTAAAGTTCCAATACAATCATGTCATAATTCACTAAGGCATTTTCAACATTTTACATCCAAGTCTAATTTCGTTCTGACGTACTCGAAATTCCACTGAGACATGTATTTACAAAGATTACGAAAGGACAGTCTATATTCACTGACACGTAAAGAAATATATTAAAGTTAAGGATATATTAAACTATTAAAAATATACAATATTGTGAAGTCATAGTATAAATATCACTAAAATGTATACAAATATTACTAAATCATATACAAAATGTTGTGTACAGATATAAAAAATTATCATTTGTAAGTCCAACTCCATATTTGAAATAAGCACTCAGATATAGTCAAAATTAACTAAGACGCATACCAAAAGTGGAATTTGCAGTCAATATTACATACAACTGTTGCATTTTGTTAATTCATATCTAAAAATATTTAAATATATTTCGTGAATTGGCCTACAATTAAGACACAAAAAGTGTTCAAATCTGGTTTCATTATATTTATTCACCTTTCAGTTTCTCAGCTGTTCAATAGGTAGTAAAATAGGCCATATTACGATGTTTTGAAACTGCTAGACAGGTAAGTAAATAAAATGTAATATTACACTGCTTAGAAAAGATATGTTAGATTTTCACTTAGAATCAAAAATATGAAAAACAAATGACTGAAATTGTAACTATTGGGTTCGTTATTAAGAGAAAATCAGGAGTGTATGAACTACAAACACAGAGATAATGCTATTAGCAATCTTAAATTACACATGAAGGTAAAACAGATTTATAATTAGCTAAAAATAGTTTGTAGTGTTTGTTAAAAATCTGCATACCATTTAATTCAATAAAGATTAAAATTAGAACTACTACAAATTATGTTAAAATGACAAATTTCACTAAATCGTATACAAACTATTTCACTGGGTCATACACACGATTGTTGACTTCAGGCATGACATAGTGAAAATACACTAATATCGGTTCCATTACGGATCCGTTAAAATCCATTACCGAACTAATGTCCATTTCAGTCGAAATACACTAACTTCTACATAAATTGTCAAATTTCGGTAAATTTATTTAGATGAAATAACTGAACGTCACAAATAACCTCTACCCTCGGAAATACTAAACTGAATAGTCAATTGTATATAAAGTATAACACTAAACGTTTATAAACTCATTTCGCTATAAAATAAACATTTACTTACATACAAACCTAGACGAAACTATATTTTTTTTATTTTGCAATAGTCAAATTACGGCATAATATTGTGTAAATTATTATATAAGTAACACAAAATAGGTTACGTTAATTAGTAAATAAATTAAGTTGTATGGTTAAAGTTTAGGAAGTCTCAGTCGAAAAGTATTACCATATATTTTTAAAACGAAAATTTCAAGTAATAATGTTATAACTTCACTACACCGTATGTACAATATCACGTAAAAAAACATATTTCACTAAATTGTATGCAAAAACGTAGAAAAATATGAAGCTTTCAACACCACTCTATTGAAACACCGCAAAATGTGTTAGAGATCATTTCCAATCTCTGATTTCAATACGTTTCTACAAGTCATATTGAATTTGGATAAGGCATATAATTATATTACGCTAGAAACGGCAAATAACAAAATATGCACACTGACAACATTTAAATAAATATCCTCAAAGATGTGCAACACAGTAATATATATTATCTTGAAAATATATTAAATTTCATTAATTCAGTTACAAATAGCATAATAGACATATTCATATCGAAATAATTCCAAAAAATATCATAACATAGGTTAGAAAATATTCAACTTCACTATGGCATAAACAAGAATATTACGAAAATATGACGAATTTCAGTAAATTGTATACAAACATGTAGAAACAATGGACTGTATTTTCATAGTACTCTAAAAGTTAAATATTGGAAATATTTAATTCCAAAATTTCACTAAACGTTTTGTTCAATTGAGTAAGGTAGATATCGGAAAATCTAAAATAAGAAAATAACTATCCTTACAGGTATGCAGTACAGTAAAACATACTACCGAGGAATCGAAAATAGGTGGAAAGAGGTAGAGCAAAATAATAAAAAATGTTATTTTACTAATCGTCAACGACATAGGTTATAATGTATCTGAACAGAAAATTTCACGGTTCTAGGACTACAGGAAACCGAATTAACAAGTGGTAATATGTACAGAGAACGTGGCTTCAGATTTGACAACACCATGATTAATACCATATAAACTGTGAATTTGAAAATTGTAGGACCACAAAGGGCCAATTCACAGATATTTAACAATCCGCTTGCAGTATACAAGAGCTACATATAATAAATACACAGATGAAAACACATATTAAGTTATAATACGTCATAAATGTGAAAGAGTTTTTGCATTTGGTCAAATTCTCCAAATTATATAGAATATATACTCAGAAATACGTTAAATGTTAAATTCTAGCAAGTCAAATAGCAAATGTAAGAAACATGACATTTCTTTTTGTAAATTATACACACTATATACAGTGGGTTATGTTTAAATGTTAAATTCTGGTATGTCATATAACATAAATCAAACGTCAATCTTTCTCTGGATTATTTAGAATATATGCTATGGGCTATGTTAAAACATAATGTAAATAGCATATGTTATGTTAAACATCAACAAGTTTTAGTAAATCAGTACAATATATGCATTAAGTTAGATCAAAAATATAATATATTATGATAAAGTGTCAAGTGTTCTGCAAATTATAAAAACTATATGCATCTAGTTAGTATCATCATTAGAGTATGATTTTAATAAGTCAATTTTTTAGCACATAATATGAAATATAAACTATAGATCAGGTAAAGAATAGACTGCATTATGTTAATATGATAAAACATACGCAATAGGTTAGAAATTGACTTTACATGTGTGCAAACTTCGGTAAACTTTATTTTATATGGGCCAGCCTAGTAAGTGCTGACTTTGGCCCGTCACGATTAACCGTCACGTTCTACTTAAAAGACACTCATGCCTCTGCCGGGACTCGAAACCGGGGCCCTCGGGTCGTTGGCCTAACACCTTAGAACGCACGACTACCTTTGTAAAATGTTTACTAAGTTTTAAATAGGAATTGTTTTCTTAAATAATGTTTTTGGGATTTTTGGGGTCACAAACCTGGCAATCTTCTTTAGTTATGATAACTCTGTCGATAACTCTAGTCCCATTAACAGACTTTTCTGATATCAAGTGATGTTTCCTTCTTTGTTCATTAACTTCGCACATTTGTTGCAAACCCTTGTCACTTAACATATGTCAAGATACACACTAATATTAAAAATGTGCAACAGAAATATATATTTTTTTTAATCTTATAACGTTGTTGGTCTAGGGAATTGAACCATGGTCTTCCAAATACAAGGAAATTGATTTAATGTACAGTATTCCTGAAATTGTAGGGATGTTTCTCATAAGCTGATAATTTACTCTATGCAACTGGTTCATATCGCTATATCACTTCATCATTTTACCTTTCGCATCATTGTGGACAAACATTTAGTACAATAATAAGTAGGTATCTAAACAGAACCCCAGTAAAAAGTCGATACATATTTTATAGTATTGTCAACAAATAAGGAAGCATTGCCTATTTCCAGGACTCGTAAGTGAAATACCAATTTCCTTTATTTGTTAATAAGAGCCGATTCGTTATATTTCCTCACATATATCAATTATTCAATTATTATATATCATATCATCACAGATGATGATGTTTAAATTATATTTAGTGGCTATTTAAATTTAAATTATATTAAACTTAGAATCGTGTTCAGTTAGTTTGGTTTCTGAGGTTATTTTCTGGGGGCTGAAATGTAAACATTTTATATCAATTTTATGAACACTAATATCACTTCAACCACTGAGATATCACATAGCATAGGAATAGTAAGTATTAGATAATCAATTTGAAACCACTACGAGGTGGTATTGTAACGAATCAAGCTATACGAATTTAAAACTCGCTATTGTACGATTCAGCTTGAATACACTTCTAGTGATTGTAAAATTTCTAATCAGAGGATTGTAGCATCTACGATGGCGATTTTCGGACAAAAGCACCAATATATAAACGAAAATATATTTCTGAAAACAATTATAATCATATGGCGACGTGGAGCTTGTCATATTAATATTTTTGAACGCTTTGTAGTACGGAATTGAAGTAATATGCACATTAGGAAATGTAAAACTTCCCGAGCAAGCAAACAGAAGAGGCGAGAAGTAGCGCGCGGGCACCAGACAATACGCTATGTAATAAATAAATGCATTAAGTCTTAAAACCTATTCATATACTATAAATATTCATGATGCAATTTTTGTCCCAATAAGTGTCTGAGTGAGTAACGATGTTTTGTTCCTGAAAACATAAACATAGATTCAATATGCGCTAAGGTAACTTAGAGAATTTTTCATGTCATGACTTAACTATACAAAGAAGGGAAAAACAATTAACCAGAACACAAACTTGATATAAGAATGAAAGCAAGTTCTGATGCATGTTAATCTCTATGTTACACGTATTAGAATGTTTTGCTACGTACGTATTTTCAGTTCTTGGTAACAAGCAGTAATCATGGTGGTAACTAGTTGCTTCAAGTTTATGAGAAACACGAAACATGTCTTAATTAAAGAGACCAACTGCTACAAGGTACGATTTTGTCTCTTGTTTCGCTAAAATGACTGAGATGTGTGTGTGTGTTTTTGCTTCTGTTTTATAAGAAATTATGTTTAAAGAGGGACTAAAAATACTAAAATAAAAGGCACGTTCGTTCTTTCTCGTGAAAACAGGAAACTAATGACTGTTTACTATACTGTCTAACGCACTGCCAATTAACCATATGTAAGTGTATACTATGGAGAAACGTAATGCAGTATGGAGAATGACTTTAATTCTGAGCAACAAACAAACATGAAGCCTAACTAAGTTAAACATGATGACCACATCTAACTGACTTTTAGAAACATGGGTGAGATGACAATACAGCGTAGTAATCTCCAAAATAAGAAAATAAATACATTTCTTTAATTTAGTTACTACGTAAATAGATTAACTTTTATCACCTTCGCTACGTTTGTTATCTGAACTCCAAATTCTGAAATTTAGTAACACCTTATATTAAGAGAAATGACAAGTAACCCTCGTCAGATGATAGAGCTGGATTTTGATGAAAATTAAAATTATAGGAGATGTGATTAACAAATAACGACAAGAGGGCAATAATGTTGGAACGTAGAGAAAAAGCAAATCGAATAAAAAGTACGGAAAAAGTATTTTTCTTTTATAAACTGTTATATATATTGAAAACAAATGGTTGTTAATGGATACTAGACAGGAGGTAATACGTGGTGGATGATATTACGACAATACCCGCTATCTTAAAAGCGGCCATCTTGACTATACCTTAAAATGTTTAAATAGTAAATGGACGATGCGACATACCAATCTTTGCTGGAATGTTCCAAGAAACCCAATGAGGCAGTTAGTTGGAGTAACCCTAATGATGTACGACAAAATAGGATTTGAAATTTACATGGATAATATGTGAGACGAATGATGAAACTACATTTCTTTTGTTGAAACAATTGAAGGAACATAAAACAAACTTCTCCAGAAGAGGCATCGTTAGAAAGACATTGGCATTCATATGGTCAGTGATAGGTGAAAGTGGCATTCATCAGGTCAATTTCAGGTGTCTTATGTCGTATTATTCTCCTATTTTCCGAGCCACTCTTACTGGTACTATAATGAATTACTTTCTTAAATCTGCGCAACCTGGCACACTCTACCCTAATTATTTTCTGGAAGTAGCGTACCATAGCTATAGAATGAAGAGCACAAACATCTTTGAGAATAAATTAATTTTAAAAAGACACATTCCTAATCTCCGTGAAATAAGGGAATACTGGACGACTACTTAGGTTAACCAATTCTACAACAGATAATAGTACACCATAGCTTATCCACCACCACAGTCCTATATGGCACCACATAGAAATCCCAGGTTAAGCGCAACACAGTCTTTCAGTACTTTCCCTATTCCAATCCCTGCAGTTATCTCACTAGTAAACTAGTTACTCAGAGTACTTCTAATTACTTTTACTTCCAGATAATACTGACTCTGAATACATAATATATTTGTTTCACGAAAATATGAACCTCGAAACACACTGTTATTTTCTTCTAAAATTTAAGAACACACTTTGAGTTAGTAATCAACATTTCTGTTTCGGAAGCACATACTTATAGGTAACACAACCAATTTAACAGAAATTGCTATCTCGGATTCAAAGAATCACCACTTATTGACACAACTTGAGAACACAAAAAAATCACACTTGTGATTAATATTCAGTTTGTGAATCGAAAAACTCTTGCTTTCAATAATAACTTTCACTAGTACAAACCTATAAACTTTACGAATCGTATAGATTTATGTAAGATAACTTCGTAACTATATATCTAAACTCGGACCATATAATCACAAGCTCCCACCATAACATTTTGTTTCTTTCTGGTGGTTCTAACCGCCAGTTTGCGTCACCTCCGCATAAGCCCGCTCTTTTTTCATAAACAACCAATCAGGAGAGGTTACGCTATAGCTAATCAGAAGAATTACTCACTTAAAATTTCAAACGAGAGCATACATAACCACTGAAAATAAAAAATAAAACAGGCAGTCATGTTTGGTCTTTACAAATATAAGTTGTTTGTACACTACATATATCAGATAACCGATTTAGTACTTAGCAATTATGAAGCATAATCGAAATGGCGGGCATTGACATAATACCATCCAGAATGTATCACCTTATGTCCAGTATCCATTAACTGCTATTTGCTTGAAATATATAACAGTATATAACGGAAAAGGTGTTTTTCCTACTCTGTATTCGATTTATGTGTTCTCTAGGGTCTATTTTCTCTGCCTTCCACGTCGTTATTTGTTGACCACAACACCTATAATTCTGGCTGTGAATGTTTACCTAGGCACTGAACCTACATACAAATTTTCATCAAAATGGGGGGTCTATCATTTGGCGAGTTTTCCTTGTAAGACATTATTCCTCACTTGGAAAGTCGAAGATGATTCTACTTGGCCGTATTTGGAGAAACTTATTTAGATCTTTATTCAAGAGTTGATCATATTTCCTTGATAAATTTATATAGATTGGTGTATTTAAACGTTGCCACCCCCTTTATCTAGTAACATAGTAGTTTGTTTCAAAAATCCCGAAACACGTCAAATTTGGTTTCGAGCGGGACGAAATAATGTGGTAATTTTAAGTGTGCTGCCCCAACTTCCGCGGTCTAGAGGCAAAAGTTTCAATTTTCTTAAATGGTAACATGGGTCGAGAAGCACATCATTTGAAATCTACTTCGATTCTAATTACAAAACTAGTTTTTTTTTTAATTTGACTGAATATTTTGGGAGAACTCGTGTTGTAAACTTTTACTTAATATACACAGCCATTTATCCAAAAATGTAATATTTTACCGTATCAAACCTTATAAATACCCTCAGCAACTCATCAAATCGTAGACGAGAAGTGCTGGAAATACTATTAAGATAAATTGTAACATATTGAACCATCCTCCGCGGTCTAGTGGCAAAACCTTATTTTAAAAAAATAGCAACACGGGTCAAGTTGCACATCATTTGAATTCTACGTTCATTCTGCTTACGAAAAAAAGTTGTTATTTTTTTTATATTGGAGAATACTTCAGACGAATTTGCGTTTCGGCCGTTTATTGAGAATAAATACGGAAATCTCAAAATAATAAATATTTTATCATATTAAATATTCTGAGTACTATAAACTACCCACTATGCCGTTGAATCGACTGCATTTAGCCGTGCTGTGATTAACATGAAGTATGTTGCCCCAATACCTGAGGTCTAGTAGCAAAACTTTCAAATTTCTTAATTGAAACGTGGGTCAAATGCCATGGAAAGTTAATGAATACTTTTGCGTTTTGTGGAAATTTGAACGTGTGCATTCTATAAATTCTACAGGTCGGTAAAGTCCAACCGCCTCTATACCGCGGAGGTTGGGCCAGCACACTTAAAATTACCACAATGTTTCGTCCCCCTCGAAACCAAAGTTGACATGGTTTGGGATTTTTGAAACAAACCACTCTACTAGATAAAGGAGATTACAACTTTAAATGTATCACCCTGTATAAATAAGAGATTCAAACTATGGTTCTCAATCACTGTGCCGCGGGACATTGATGTGCAGAGAGATTTTCTAAGTGTGCCATGCAACGTCTGAGACTTGGAGATTTTGCTAGTAAAACGAATTTAAATAATTTCACTCAACATGTATTTTTAAATAATGATAAAAAATAATTAACAACGTTATACATGCGACATATCAACATGCACGGCAGTGCATGAGCCAAGTTCTTCACGTCAGAAAACGTCAGCACTGCCAGAAGCATGTTATACAGGAACAAGAGTTCATGGCAAAATCGACGATTTGGGGGCCCCGTAAAGAAAAAGATGTTAAAGATAGGAATATGAGCTTTTGGCGATAAGGAGATATGGTAAATATGTGCAGATGTACAAAATTTCATATTGGTATCTCAAACTATGTTCTAGTTGTGGACCCCTGAAATTGCACATTTTAGGCTAACTGACTCACTCATTCACTCACTCACTCACTGACTGACTGACTGACTGACTGACTCACTCATCATATTGTTTAGGGTGTTTGGAGTAAGCTAGAAACATGAAATTTGGTATGAAGGTAGAGGATGATAAGTAGATAAAGGAAAAATTCCGACATTTTGAAAAGGTCGCCATCTTGGATTCAAAATGGCCGCCAAACCTAAAATTTCAAAAAATACACAGCCTAAACGACTAAAGATAGAACAGTGAAATTTGGTATGAAACTACATCATTGATAGCAAATTAAAAAACGTTTTAAAAATTGAAAAAGTCGTCATTTTGGATTCAAAATGGCCGCCAACCCTAAAATTTTAAAGAATACACAGCCTAAACGGCTGCCGCTAGAACAATGAAATTTAGTTTGACTGTACAACATTATTAGTAGATTATGAAAATATTACAAAATACCTCTAAAGACGCCATCTTGGATCCAAAATGGCGGGCGTCATAGATCCATTTTCCAACTGCTTGAGCCAGAGATACGAAATTTGGCATAATGATGTATTATCAAGAGTAATTTAGGAAAAGAT
>JAGDQP010043218.1:0-15788 GCA_022664845.1 Lepisma saccharinum
AACAAACTTATGCGAGAGTTAACTGGTGGAGCCATCTATTGATAAAAATAATAACCACTTAAGAGAGCTCCTCGCTCCAGCCCTCCCACTTTTAACATTTTTCAAAATATTTTTAAAAAAAAGTAAGAGTACTATCAAAAATATAAATTCATAGCGGACTAGAACTTACGAATTACTATGGATGCAATGGACAGCGATCTCGAAATCGTGCCCATTGACGAGTGATACGTTTTCAAAGATTATGACGTCATTATTTAATTGAAGTCTGAGCACTCATCAATCGACAAGATTTCGAGATCGCTGTCCATTGCATTCCATAGTAATTCGTAAGTTCTAGTGCGCTATGAATTTATATTTTTGATAGTACTTTCTTTCTTAATATTTTGAAAAATGTTAAAAATGGGGGACTGGAGCGAGGAGCCCTCTTAACTGACATTGGAGGCAACGCGCGAAGCGAAGATTAGGCTTTTGGGTGGAGTAGAAGTGTAAAATAAGAAGAAGAAAGGGGGAAACATTGATATAAATTAGGACATGTCGACATTTTTAATTTATTTAGGGCAATGGATTAAAAATTATTGGTTATTATTATTAGGTTAGGTTAGTTTTCGCACATTGAAAACTTTAAAAGGATTATTCCCTTTCTCTACTTATCTACCTAGTCCTGCAATCCAACTACCCGAACCCCACCGTTCTCCTTTTTCAAATATAGAATTCATTTTTCCTCTTCTTCTGTTATTTAATATAAATCACATGCAGTGCTGTCATTCGGGACCACGGGCGAAGCAAAGATCGGGGTTTTGAGTGGGTAGATGTAGAAGAAGAAGAAAAACAAATGAAAACACTAAAATGGGAGAAATAATATTATAAAAAGAAAACACCAAAGGGGGGAAACGTAAAAAGAAGAAACGGAATAGAATGTTATAAAAGTCACTAAAAAGAGGTAAACAATGTTATAATTAATAAAGACACGATGAAATCAATGGGTTCATATTAAATAGTATGCAAATATAGACATTTAAATTAATAATTTTTTTTTAATGTCCTAAGTAAAAATAGTATAAAAAGGTAGTTTTTTGACAAACTGTTGGACAAAAGCCAAAAATGTTATCTTTCGGTCTTCTAACGAAAGGGTGTTTTACAGCGTTAACTCAGTATGCGAAATGGGCAATCTTTTGCCCGAATTTTAACGGGTGAGTGGGTGAATATTCGCGAAGGGTCCACACATTCCTCCTAACCCAGTGGAATGGGGAACCAGTCAGTGGAGGGCAGGTAAGTTAAGAAAGGAAGGTAGAGGAGGGATGCGGTAGGGAAAGAGGGCCGTGAGGTAGGTTAGTGCAGGGTTAGTAGGAGGGTAGCTAAGCAATAGTAAGATGGTTGGACAAATAGGTATCTGATGCAGGAGATGGGTATTGGGAAGGAGGAAGCAGGTGAAAAAATGAATTATATATGCAAAAACGAGAATGGTGGGGTTCAGGTTGTGCGATTGCAGGCCTGGGCAGGTAAGTAGAGAAAGGAAATAATCCTTCTAAAGTTTCTCAATGTGCGAAAACTAACCGAACCTAGTCAAGTCTAGTCTATTTTAATTTAAGCTAAATTACTGAGTAAATGCAAAATTATCATTTTTTTAAATCACATTGCATCTCAGTAAATGTTTGCCTCTTGGATCATTCTAATCATATATAGCAGTTGAAGCATTTTTTTTTATTTATTGAACAAAAATGAAGTTTAATAGGATAAAATATTTCGTCTTTTGAGATTTTTGTATGTATAGCTAGTAAACGGTCGAAACACAGTTTCTTCCAAAGTATTCGATGAAATTAAAAAAGAATGCCATTTTTGTAATTAGACTCAAAGTAGCTTTCAAATGATATGTCACTCTACCGATGTTGCCATTTAAGAGAATTGAAGATTTTGTCACTAGACCGCGGAGGATGAGGCAGCACACTTAAAATCGTCACAATATTTCGTTCCCCTCGAAACTAGACGTGTTTCGGAATTTTTCAAACAAACCACTCTGCTACGAGATAAAGGGGGTAGCAACTTTTAATTGCACCACCCTGTATATACGTATAAACATCCGTTTGCCAGTTTGAGATTGTCTTAAGTTTGAACGATTTGTGCGGTAATAAGGAGAATAGCGGTAATATTTCAACATTTGATACATCGTTGTGATTCACTAGAACGTGGTTTGGCTTCTACCGTACGTTAATAGTAGTCCCAATTTCCTTACTGCACTGAAGTCTTCTTTCTGTTTCAGCAGATTTCAAGGTTTTTGCTTTATTTTAGTTGCCCACGTTACTTTCACAGTATAAAATATTGACCGAATTGACGTGGAAGCTACTTATTTTAATTGCAAATGGCCTTATCAAGGTAATTCTAAAGCAGTTTTATTTCAATATAACTTTTCCATGCAAAATTGAACTTTTTGTAAATTTCGCACTTTGGAGATCTGTCAGTTTCGTATTTAATTAATCAAGTGCTCTCCGATAGCAAGAATTAGAAGAAAAAAAAATCGAATAAAGTTTTGTATTCTGATCCATTACCACAAAAGGCAAATTGAAAGGATATAATGTTTTGTTTATTGTTGCATCAAAAACATATAATTTCTTACGTCATGTTGGTAAATGTGAAATTATTAAGTTTCTTCATGGCTGCTAAAAGACTTCAGAGATTTTATTTGAAAGCATTAATGTTGTAATTCATATACAATGTACACCGAAGTGACACAAGAATTGTCATACACGTTATACTAAAATTTTAACGCACTGTCTTCCTTCAGTTTGACAATAGCAACATACATGCATTCAGCAACAAGCAGGTTTCAACCTTAATAAGAGCAACACACTATTTTTTTAGACAAGTTAAAATCAGCGCAGGATTTCCCATACAACCATGGAAATAGTGTATAGATTAGAGACTATGTGAGTACAATTAAGACAGCCGCCAATGAGGACCTTGTACCTGTTAATTACTCTTACAAGACTGGGCTCTCTCCTATACTGGAATATTTGGAACCAGAGCCGCGACACCCTACAAGTGAAAACCGAGCTCGATGCTGGGACGTGCGTTCTTTGTATCATTGTGGCTGTCAGCCGGAGACTTAAGTGAGTACCGCTGTTGACACCTGTCAATCGAGCACGTCTCACCTGCGCGAAGTAATTCCGTAACTTGACGTGAGTCGCGAATCAAAATGTGTCTTGCGGACGGACATGTGAGAATTTTTCGTCCTCGTCATGAGAATGGATCTGCCGTGCTGTGTGATGCTGTTTTCGTTTGGCATTCGCTTGAAGAATTTCATCTGCAGAGCTCCTAGAGCAGCACGAGGCATGGGAGATACTCTATTACGATCTACACCCGTTCCAGTCCAACCTGATGATAGTTGGTGCGTCCATCGACTCCCATAAATTCGAAATACCTAGAGGAATATTTAACAGAATTTGTTACCCTGGATTGACCTCGGACTTGAATCAACTGGGACCATATACGTTATACGTAGGTATGTTGCCGTTTATAAGACATGGGTTATATCAATCCCAGGACTCTCGATCCATTGCAGAATCTATTCCGAGGCGAATAGTGGTAGTAATCAGTGTTTCAGGAAGAATGTTCGGAGAGAGGGAGGTATTTTAAATCTTTAAAGGGGATGAAAGGATGGAGGACGTAACCCTTAGTGGGAGCTACTGCACAGTACACACCACGATGGGTAGTAAGAGGAGGCCTCACAGCCTCCTTAGGAAAAGAAAGTAGTGAAAGAGGTAGAAAGAAATGGGAGAAGTATGTGGATTATGTTCACACTAATTCTACATTATTATTGTGTAAAAAAAAGTAGAGAAACGTTTACGTAGCTTTGGTTGTAGTTGTCACAGATATGAATGAGTGTTTGTTGGAATTGTAATAGACTAGAAAATACTACATATAAAAATTGAGCGTCACTATATAAATAAAGGAGGTAACAAAATAACTTTTTTCTTGTTTTCGAAAGTCCCGTTCTCTTGAAAGATCATTAAGCGACTTATGGTTCTGCAAACAGGCTTTTCTTTTCTTGAGTAGGTATAGCTGTGGACAAAAATATTGTCGCATGTCTTCAAAAAATATTTCCCAACTTCGCGAAGATGTCCCACGTGTGACATCTAGTAACGAAAATTAAAATTAGGATTAATAGTACGCATTGCGTTACAGAAATATCACTCTGAGATAAAACGAGGGTAGATTTTGAACTTAGAATTTTTATCAACAAAAAAATTATATTTTTGCAAATATTCCCCTCATTTAGGTATAGATCAGGACAATATTTTCCTCAAAAGTAGTCACGTGATTGTGCACTCGTCTACAAGTCAACAAATTTATACCATGTTTCAATATATTTATTTTTTTAAATAAAAAGCCAATGATAGACATGCGACGAAACTTTTGTCCATAACTGTACCACCACAAGGGAAATTTTTACTTATGAGTGACATAGGCTAAAATTTTTCAGTTGTAAATTTCCAAGGTTTCTTGTTCGCTTTACTACTCAGGTTTAATTCTAATAGAACATTGAGTCAACCCTTGTTAACAATATTTGTTGTTTTGAATTGTAGGGAGTGATTGACTCAGTGTGGGTGGTGGGGGCACCTCTCTGAAGCCGACCAGGCAGCCGTGTGATCTGAGGCGTTAGGCCGGAGACTCGAAGGTCGCAGGTTCGAATCCCGCCAGGGGCATGGATGTTTGTATACTTTAACTAGCAGGGTCTTAACAATATAATCGTAACGAACCGCAGTCAAAAGTTACCAGAATGACCCATACAAAATAAAGTTCACGAAAGTTCTTTTTACCCCTCTGAAAGAAGCACTGGTAGTCATCAAGGCAAGGGGGCCCTTAAATTCTACTAGATTATGCTCTAATTCATCTATCATTTTATGAATTTACAAATTGATAAAATTCTACTTAATCGTAGCTTCCGTTTCGAGGGATGAGAGAAGTATGGGCCCCAGATGTTCGTTATGGCCCAATTTAAAGCTTCCAAAATAAGCATTCTTTAGTTCGCTTCTTCCAGCTCTTCATATTTTTTATAGTTTTGTCGCCTTTACGAGAGTACGCGCTTATAAAATGGTATTTTAAAAGCTCCAACTACTGAGAAGGAAAGAGAAAAGATTGAATACTGAAGTGTGTAATCTTTCATTTTAAAAAAAAGCTTGTTTTCCCTGTTCTTTCATGTTTGAAGCAAAGATTTTTCATATATCTTATAATACCCTCAATGTATCATACATCTTATAATGATCCTAACGCATGTGAATGGCGATCAGAGCCAAAGATGCATAAATAAATTCAAATTTACGCTAATTACTGGGTTGAATTTTAGATTTGACTAAGTTTGTGCTAATGAGACTTTGAATTAATTAATACTGAGTTGCAATTGTCTGGGAAAGTAATATCTATATAAATTTACGGAGAAAACTTCCTTGATAATGCACCATTGAGTTCTTTTGCCATTTTTCGTATCAAATGGACGAACTTGTGTTAATTTTGATACGAGAAGGGCAGTTAGAGTTGCGGGAGTCCGTTATTGTCACTCTTTTCATTTAGTGGTAATAGGTCCACACTTTAGATCATTGAATTGCATTTATTGCCTTTAGGCATATTTTGCTCAGTCCTTGGTAGGAGAGAGGATCTTGGCTAGGGTCTAGTTAGAAGGTAACATCACGGTATTAGCTTGGTGGAACTGAGCATGTGCAAACTCCAAAGTTGAATGGTGAAGTAGGCTGAGAAAGGCATGTTAACGTGGTGGCTATGGTGACGTTGATTAATAGCAAAGAAACTCTTCAACATTGCTCCTAATATTTATTGTACAGACCAGACTTATTACATCTGCTTTATTTACTACACTACAACAATAAATTAGAAAAAAGTAAACATTAATGAACATACATTACTGGCAACACATGATTATCGTAACATTTATTTTGACTAAAAATATTGCCCTTTTTGCTTTACATATTAACATCATAAGCACAAAAATATAGCAAGTATATACAGTAGAAACGACCTGTACTCAGTATAGTTATGCTTATTTAAAATGGACACTATATTGTACAGTCAACCAAGCAAGTCGCACAGTCTTTCTGATCGACCATAGTCCTAAAATTATTTCTGCTTCCCATAAAAAGATTTCGTTCACAAGCGAACAATACTGCTGCTATATTAACACATGGTCAAATTCTTCTGTTCATTGCCCGCGCAAGCATGCACAATTTCCCTCTGATATGAGGAAAATGAACGAAGGCACCTGCGGCGAATCTTAGTTAAAAACAATTATCTTAAGATTAGGCTCATAGGTTGATTGGATGACTGTACAAATCGTGGAAAGGGTGGTCGTCGAAAATCGACAGTTTCAACATTTTACCAGGTTAAGTATTCACAGTTTGCAACATTGTGTTCTATTGTTTCTCATCTGTAGGGAATTCCAAATATTTAGGGAATGCTATTTAAAAAAAAAAAAGTTATTAGAGGTGACAACATTGACAATCCAGTGACATCTCGTTTTTTACTTTCAATATCTATCGTGTTGACACATTAACTCCCGAAAATTAAATTTTTCTTTAAATATTGTTCCTGTGTTAAATATTTTCATTACCTTTGTAAGGAACCGATTTTCGGCTTCATTGAACTTTTGCGAACACTGTATCTCGATAACGGAACCATGTTTATATCGTTTTAATTGTTTTGGTGACAGGAATTCTCCTGCTAAATTTATCGGTGTATTTGGTTATCATCCTGTGTACATAATATGCCAATTAGGATGTCATATCATGCTACAACAGTATTACCAACCAATAAACTAAAATTATCGTACCATCGAAGTAAAAATAATCGATTTATCGTACATGATTAAGTCCTAATAATAAAGTTAGGCTCTCGCCTTCTGTTTGGAAACAATTTCTTGACTTCTTTAGAAATCTTTTTCGACACTTCAGGAAAAGAATGGTTCCTTGAATCCAGCCGTTTATCACGTATCATCTGGTATCCAAAAGAGAAAAAGTTTTGTCCATATTGAGATGCAAAGATCGATTGCCACACCATACCTCGAATTTGCTTATGCCAGATCTTCCGAAATCATCGTACAATCCGATAATTATCATGTTGTGCGTAATGAATTTGTGTTATCATGTGGGAAAATATCCAATTCAAACTTAACCCACGTTTAATGCTAGAGCTGGTATGTTTGTACAGTGAAAGCTTGAAAATAGACACTAAAAGTTACGAAGAACGGAGAAAATAACAAGTAAGGATGATACAAATAAATAATTTCTATTGTTTGACTGACACTTTGACAAATAATTTATCGGATAATAGAAAAACAAAGTGGCTGACCTACTGTGAAAGATTTCTTTCCCAGGAGGTGGTGGATTGATTGTTTCTGAAGAGGGTAATGGTTACCAAACATTTGGACATGCCTTCATAAAGAAGCCCGCAAGTTGCTACTTACCCCACACCGTAAAGGAGTTGATTGGTTTACCTTCATCCAGACTTACTGTGTTAGTATTAAATGTTGGCTATCGTACAAATTTGACTTTAAGTTGTGTACTGATATTGTAATTGTAATAATATGGATCTCGATATTTTACCTTTTCGACAACCAATGGCATTTGTGGATGTGTTTCGCTGCAAACCGAGTTTTCGATATATTATCAGCATTTGCCTCTGCGCTCCTGCGCATACTGTTCTGTGGAAATATAAGAATTTGGGATAGGGTATTTTTGCAAAGTCACTCGAATCAATAGTCACAGAATGTCTTTTGTCTTTTATATTGAATAGCTAAGATGTAGAAATTACAACTAATGCAGTGGATGATTGTTTGCCTTTTGCAACCCTATATTTATAAGAAGGTTTGTTTTAGGCGTGAAGAATTTATATGCAAATATAAGAGAATGAATGATCTGGACAGTAATTTACTGCATATACTGAGGATTTATAAGGAAAGTATTAATACTAATTTTTGAAAGTTAGTAGCACTAGCAACAAAGGAATTATCATAGCGGTATTTATATTGAATGGTGGAACATGCGATTAACAAGGGGCAAGTTTGGTGGTAATTAAGTACTTGGAAGTTGAAGAGTTAAACCAAGTGATCTAGCACCTCGACACAAATTTCATAGATATGGTTGCTAATTTGCGTCATCGTTGCGTGCGTTTAGCTATTGTTTTACTGTTTCTTGTCTTTTCTGATATAATTGTTTATGGTTTTCTAGTGGTGGTATTTTTTTTATATTGTTACGTAGGTATAGTGTTAATTACGCAACGTTGGAATGGAACATCCTCCGATCACTAACGGAATCATCATGCGTCAGAAACAGACGGCTTAAAACGGAATATGTTTTTCTTCGCTACGATTGGTTAGGAGTTGAAACTTCATGAGATATTGTGTCCAGTATAGACGAGTGCGAAACCATTTCCGTTAATCTAATATCATAGATGGTTAAAAAATGTGGGAGCCCATGAAGTAGAGAATAGATAAAAACGGTCAAGAAAAATGACGAATGAGCATAATAAAGCCAAGAAAAATAATACATTGTCTTAGCGCGTGCGTGTAAGAAAGGAGAAACTACAGTTAGCCTCTATGACAGAGTAAACGTTAGGAAAGCTGAACGAATCAAAATAAATTACTGTCATATCGAAATAAGTGTTCCATCCACCCGTACCAACATAGGCAACACAATTATTGTAGCACGTGAAATGAGAGTAAAATCTGTTATTACAGTATCAATATTGCCTTTTAAACTACAATAAAATAGCAAAATTTAAGAAGCACAATGGATTTTGTTATGAGTACCTAGAAACACTTAAAAAGTAACATCAGACATGAATGTTCGTAGAGTTTCGTTTCCTGTTGATTGTAAAGAATCAACGGGATGATAGGCAACATAAAAATTAAGTATTTACGATGATGTTTTAAAGTCATAAATAGACCTCGAATGATACATGATCTGGACAGTAATTCTTCTTTCATTATAAACTTTCGAGATACTGGATTCTGAAACAAAGAATTTTTTTTTGTAAAACTACCACAGGAAGTCGCAATGAATGATAAACTTGTCCACTAGTTTATAACGTTTGTATTCACCTCTTGATCCCAGTTCGCCATTTCTGGGACCAAGGAATAGCCATCACAAGAAGAAAGAGATAAGAAACAGCAGATTTCATTTTTTTTCAATAGACAACTTTTAATATTGGTACAGTTCTTAAAATACTATTAATGTAGTATCTGAAGCGAGTAGAGCATAAAATTTACACACATTACAGTGAGATTTGTTGCTTTAGAGCAAAATATTTCGATTCTGTGTCTAATAATTTTTGCAAGAAAATTATTTTCTACGGATTCTCTTTTCGTAGAATCACATTTTTATCATGATAATTATTACACTTAAAATGTACATTAGAAGATTTGAAAATTATTACACGCCTTTATACATTTAAGAAGTAATTAAAGGTCCAATCAACTGTTATATCTTTTGTGTGTGTGTGTGTGTGTAAATTACATTATTTGAGAGAGAAGTCCAATTTACTTTAGTTAAGATTGTAATTCAGGCACTATGCTTTCTAGGAAACCATTTCTTGGCGTAGTCTTATTCAGAATATCACAAAGTCAGTCTTCGAAATTTACACCCTGATCCACGTTATCTCATTTTCTCGGCGTTCAACTTTGTTGATATTTGCGTAGAAAGTAACCCATGATTGTTCAATAGAATGGAACAGTATTCTAATGACAGGCTGTCGACTGGGCAAGAAAATTACTTGATAAAGCAGAACTCATTAGACTACTTCAGGTCAAGAAGTCATTTCTATCTAACAACATAATATTAAATTGAAGAGTACCAAATATTAAGAAAGTCTAGAAAAGTCATAGGAGCTATGTAACAGGAGAAGGCTCAAAGAAAGATATAGAAATATATATATATAAAAAAATCGTTGAGTGTCTAGAGCGTTAATTAAGGAAAGCGTATTTCAAATTGCCCAGCTTGCCAGGAGGTTAAGAGTGAAGACTCTTACTTCTCTAAATTCGGTCGACACTCTATAATGGGGCTTACCTGTACTGTATGGACATTTTTTTTAAAAACTTCATACAAACATCTAATTCTTGAAATTAGAAAAAAGTATACCAAATATAGCACAGTATTATGTAAATTCGACAAAGTAATTAAAAACAAGAAAAATCATCCAGTAAAGTTGATTAATACATTTTGTGATTAATTGTTGCCAAATAGGTAATTTGTTCACTGTAAAAAGCAGAAACTTCACCACAGGTAGTTAAGAAAATCTTATAGTTTATGTTAACTTTCTTGTAAATGAATGAACAGGAATAACAATCTCGGTTTGAATGAAGAACTACAAGTAAACGGGCATTTTTCTCCAAAATTCCAGGTATTAATGATTGGCATAACTATACGAGTACATGGTATTTGTTTCTACAATGATTTGTCCTACAGTTTTTTGTTTTTTAAATATTAACAATAATATATTACTTGACAACTTGTTTTCTAAAAGTTTATTAACATATCTACACACAAAACTACACAAATATTTCCTACAGATCAACAAGAAGTTACCATTGTTGATGATAAATGCTTCCGGAATGATAACAATGTAAGAAGAGGAAAGGAAATTTATGTGCATTTTGACAAGTAAGTTGGAATAAACTCAGGGCGGCCCGCGCCCCTGGCCCTTCAATGGCTCACTTTGTTTTTAGAAAAAGGGATCTGTAAAAATGTTACGTAAATACAGATTTCAGTTGCTAAAAGGTATTAAAGCGTATATATATCAGGACTGTCGACTAAATACATGACAATGAAAGCTGTATCCTCTAACCCTTGCTTCACCTTGCCGGCACGCTTCCTGGCCACCATCACTGTTTAGAAAATGAGCGACTACGTTTTCAGCAACGTTTAAAAAGGTTTGCCAGATAAATCGAGAGTGCTTATTTCAAATTTGAACTCTGTTTCTCTTTATCTGTTCTCGATAAGGCGCTAGCCTGCGTTACACATGAATAAAACACAATTAGGAGAATCCCCCACCCCCATTTTTGTGGCCGCTAAAAAGGAACATCAGAATGTACACTCATCATTTCAACCACATTGAACAAAAGATTAAAAATTCAGATGTACAAATTTAACCACATATACAAAATTGGATAAACAAATAGAAGTTCGGCGTACGTCATATTACAACAAACAGAAGTTCGGCGTACGTCATATTACAACAAACATGGTGAAAAAATAGTTATTGGCCTTTCGTCTTCTTTTGTTTGTTTTCTACTATTTCTACTTCCTTGATTTTTGCGCTTATGCTCTGTAAAAGTCTGCAATGTGCACGTGAAACGTAAGTGGATTAATTTAAATACACAAGACAGCAAGACATAAACATTAATATCGAAGTTTTCCATTAAACTACTGAATACATAGTTTGAAATAACTGTCGCTTTCAATTTCAAAAATATCACCCTTCGCCACTGACTAGAAAAGTTGGATACTTGATACCTATTTAGATTCTAAATAACATCATAGTTGAGTCTAGGAAAAAAAAGAGTAAGAAACATCCAAGTATTTTAAATCTTAAAAACGCTTTACCATTTCCTTTCCTCTTCGCTTAATAATGTTGAGGCATTTAATATCATAAATAGGTAACTTTCTTCCAAACATTGATTTCAGCTTTACCTACAAATATTTTATTGTAATGCCGTATCATTTAACAATGATAACAACTCGAATTAACAATCAATTACATGTAGGTTAGGATTTTTAAACAACTTCTACAAAGCTCTCTGATCTAAATAAAATAATATTACCTCTTAAGACGTGTTCGTCTTAGATATTAATAACACCAAGGTTAGGTTTGGTAAGAAGAGAATAAGTCAAAAAATATTATTCCAACTAGAAACTTAAAATCGTTTTGTCACGAGTTAAAAGTAATAGGCCATGAAAGATATATACACAGCAAAAAAAAACCTTAACTTTCTGATCGTAAACTTATCTAGTTTTGTGATCCCCAATGCAGTAAAGTAGAATCTTCCAAATCACTGTGAATATTTTCGACAACATACCGTTGTCTTTGTCAGCCAAAGGATAAGAGTCTATGTAATAATGTTCTATTTTCGTTCTATTGCCCTTGTATACAACTATTCAAGTGTTGCCAGAACCTGGTGGAAATACATGAAAAGTGGTGGGTGTATGCTGTATGTATAATTGTACAAATTGTAATAAAAATTTTATTTGTTTTTGTGCTGATGTGTTTTACCATGTTTTTCGAGGGTTGTCTTAAGTGAAGGGGTGGAGTGTGGTATGTCAGTGTTTACGTGTCTTAAGTGTGCTATCATTGAAAAGCGTCCAAGATTTGTGTAAGTTTTCCTTATCGGTATTTAGTTTAGGCTTATTTTGAATAATGTAGCATGCCTCGAAAACAGATCTCTCCAAGCTACTTCTGTCATGTATTACCCTCGAAGATCCAGTGTGATGTCGTTTAGACTCTTGGACCTCTTTCATTGATATCATACAACAAACACACACAAAACACTGTCATATCACTTCACCCTTTCACTTGATACTTCCCTCGAATATTAGGTTAATTAAATACACAACATCAGCATAAAAGCAAAATTTTAAATCATTCATTATAATTTGTATAATTATGCATACATTATACACATACCACTTTTTTTTTTTTAAGTAAAATTTTCATAAGTTTTTCCACCAAACACTGGCAACACTCGGACAGTTGAAGATCCATATCGCAGTACACATAAACGACTTAGTTAACCAGTCGTTTATACTTCACATTGTACAAAATTTCAATAATGTACACGCACAAAAAGTGCATTCCACAACAAAAATCACACATTATTACAAATACACTTAGCCTTTGTCTGACTAAGACAACGATATGTTGTCGAAAATATTCACAATGATTTAGAAGTTTCTACTACATTAGGAGGCAGAAATTAGCCAAGTTTACGTTTATCCATCTGTCTCTCCGAGCGGTTAAATCATGTTTCTACTTAGATGTCTAGTTAATAAAATTAAAAGTGACTTCTAATGTACTTAATATTTACTGAATTCACTGAAAAATCTGTATAATTTTGGAATTACTGAGTTCTTACCAACTCTTATGGAAAGGAGACTACTATAATCTCTAGATCAGTCGTACACAGACACTTAAAGAGTATATGTATAAATAAATATATATATAACAGTAGTTAACAACAATTCAAGCTTTTTCACTTTTTTTCTTCAAAGTTTAACAGTATCAGAAGAGTCGTAAAAAAACATTTATGTCAGAGGTATGAAAAGTTATAGTAGAAAATACAATAACAATCAGATTGAACACATTACGAAATTAATATATATGAATATACATATGTATATATTGCTTGACCAACACAACATGTATTTCGAAGATCATCCAATACAAGAATTTTATTTTTCTTCTAGAAAAAAAGGAATGAAAAAATGTTCGTTCTAACCGTAAAAAAGCATGTAGAAAAGATAGCTGTTTTTCGGTCAATTTTAAAATACGTAGACGAGAGAAAAAACGTCAGTGTATTTAATATAAAATAGAATTCCAAAGCGATTTTGGAAGAGTCGACGATCATGTTTATTTCTTTTTATTTTCTTGACGTAAAGAAATATTGCTTTCTATTTTTTACTTTTTATTTACAGAGAATAGAAAATTAGCTTTTAATTACAGTAACAAACAAACCAAAAAATATAACAATAGAAATGAAGTACTTCCCAGTACATTTTTTTTTAAGTAAAGCAGAAAAGAAGTCTTCCTTTAACTTTCTTATTTAGGATATGGTCCACAACACTTTTTTCATCATTGTGTACAGACAGGTTTACTAATATCACAGTGAAGCAGTCTCTTGTACTAAAACAACATCTTAATCTTAACTTTCTTTTAGTAGGGTCCGATCTGTCAGGGTACTTATTTTTTTCTCTTTTTTTTTAAATATACTTGTTATAACACAGGATGGCAACAGAGTTCCTTTTAATACTTGTGTTTCCTAACTTCCTAAATGCATCACAATTTGAGAAGCGTATTCTGTTTTTATATGAGTATTTCACAGGAAAGAATATTTAAAAATCTATATATAATATATCAGAAGCTACCAGGAGTGTACTTGCAGTAATACGCTAGTTGTCTTTATGTACATACATTTCAGTCAAAAAAGGATGTTCTGTTAGTACCACCAGAGTTAAAATTAGATGTGCAGAAAGCAAGTCTGAAAATAATATTAATCATGACAAAAATTACCAGAAGACGGTTATCAAACAGTATTAAATTTCATCTTCTGATGGTAAGGAAACATCTTCTGATGGTAATGAAATGGATCCGGGTTCGATTCCTTGTACGCCGTCTGGGTACAAATGTGGCTTGGCATTTGGAAGAACAGTAAGCTAAATTAAAAACGAAAACCACAACCAAATCGGAAATGTTGTCATATAGTCGAACTTAAAACAGGGACTGAATTAGAAAAGCTTCCTCAAGACCACTCAAGTTTTCAGTTACATTAAAAAAAAAAAGCCTTTTTCCATTTCTTTTCAAACAAATATTTAGACACTGTCTTAGTACGTTTTTAAATAACATTACTATATTTTTAAACTTCAATTAAGTGGGTTATAATTTAATAAGATTAATACAAAATAGAATTAATGTATTACCTGAAATATTTCGAAATCTACGCTAAGTTTGTTTCAGATATTTTGTGTATTCATTTGGATATTCTCACTAGATAGATGTTTTAATAAGAGTTTCTCGATAACAGGTCTTCTGTGAATTCCACGATTACATTATGATTTTCGAAAGCAAGGCTTGCTATAGAGAAGGATTTTTTATACCGCTGATAGTATCATTGCGACTCAAATGGTACAAAATAGGAATTGGAAGATAAATGTTATTTCAATATTTATTCTCGAGATCTAAAATATGAGGTAGTTTTCAATAGAGTTAAAAGAAGGAATTTTAATTCAGATCTTCGAGTTGCAGAAACAGTACCGTACTGGAAAGCTTAAGACATTCTTATCACAATAAAGATGATGTATTGATTCTATTGCTGTGAAAACATATATATATATATATATATATATATAGCTAGAACTCTTCGGACACAAGGGGAAGGAGATTGGAGCTATGGGCTAATGCTTAGTTTAGGGAAAACATACTTAGTAATTGAAATTGTGCTTTTTTCATAAAAACAGATTCGTTTTTGTCACATTGAACAAGTTTGTTATCTTTATTAACAAGGTACATGAAATTGGTGATTCTTAGTATTTGTTGGTAAAAGAATGATGAAGTATTCTGCAGAAGAGTTTTTATTGAAGAAATATGTATCGCAGACGAATATAAGAAACAGTTAAGTGGATTGTATCACCTTTAATGTGTAAGTTGTATTAATTTTCTGTTGTGAGCATTAATTCTCTTTTGTAGTGGATAATTCATCAGTTTATGTAGTTCGGCTGAGCTTGAGATATTGAGCTACCTATCAAACATTCCAATGCATCTAACCTAAATTGTTACAATTCAAATTATTTATCTGAAGTTAAGTTTAGATTTATTATACTGATCAGCTCGTTACACTGTATGTATCCTTTCCTTTTCCTTAGTGTATGGCCTTTCGTCATTTCCACTCCTCTCTTTCATTCCTTATATGTGACCACGTCTTTGACGAAGCGTTGCCACCTTTCTGTGTGTTGTGTGTGAAGTGCCTGTACATTTGCCTGCATTCCCTACAAGTTATCATTGTTTTCCTATATCATTTGATT
>JAGDQP010043220.1:0-16289 GCA_022664845.1 Lepisma saccharinum
CACGCTTTCGGCTGGCTGTAGCTCCGTAACGCCTCGGAATTTCCCCCTTGTTGTCTGGGCTTTTTTTCTTTATTTTTCACTGTACTATCACCTCCCGAAGTTTGTCGGTCCGTAACCTTACCACCCTGTATATAACAATATAAAACATATTATTAAGCACTATATGAACTTGAGATACAAATTGGAGAATATATAAAATACAACATACTTAAACTTACTTACCTTACAACAGAAAATACCTACAATAATAGATTATATAGAGTATATAATATATCTAGAAACCATAAATTTTAGCATATAATACACGACGCAAGATTATTTAAATTACTAGATAGCATATAGTAATGTTGGGAATACATTTAAAAAGAGATTGACATATTAACATAGAGTTGCATTTTCGTACTCATTGACATCATAGAAAACATGTTTGTAAACAACTTTTCTACTTCATTTTAAAATTTTTTCAATGATAAATTTTTAAGGTTTTCTGGCAATTTGTTATATAATTTAAGTCCTGCTTAATTTATGGATTTTTAGTACTTGTTAATCTTTCAGTGCTAATATGAAATGTACTACCTGACCTCGTTTCATAACAATGAATTTCAGATTTTTTATTTTGGTAAAAGATCCTTAGCTTTCATGTATTGTCACGATTTTGTTTGACATAATTTATAACTGGATAAAACCAGATTTGATAGGGACTGTTGCAGGTAAGCTGATAGGTTCTTAAAATACTATAATTAATTTGGCAGAAAAATATCCTAAGATTCAAACAGAGAAAAACTTTAATATTTATAAGTATCAATTTTACAACGCGTTGAGTTAACAAAATAAAGCAAGGAAAATAGTTCGTTCTTGAATTTAATCTCAAATAATGATCCGAGTAACGTGATTCAGATTGCAAGGGACTGCTCCATACAACTACTACTACGAGACCCAATTCAACACAAACCACTGGACACCGGGACTTTTAGAGTTTATCACAAAAAATACCACAAGAGATTCCCGGTTTTGTATCTATAACTTAATTAATAAAACTAACAAAAATACCCGTGGGTCCATTAGTTATTGGAGCTTCAAGATAATCCCGATCAATGAAGGACTGTAATCCATGAGACCATTTCACGAACATAAATAACAAAAGTTGGACTGCAGTCACGAAGTTATTTACTTATTTCATAGTTAAAACTGATTACTACTACTTGATTTACTACCCACGAATGTCCGTGAAATGTTGACATGAACTACACATTTAACTTAATAACAAAAAAATGTTCTTATCCCTATATAATAGTACCCATTCTCACAACAGATTGCCATTCAACATGACTATCATGTAACTAGAACACGAAGTTCAGTTATCAAATCAGCTGATTGAAAACCTGCTGTGAGGTTATAGAACAACCTCCCAAGGCTTACCTTCCAGTAAAACTGACTGCAAAATCGCAGTTAGCCACCACGTCGAAATGAGGGCAGCACCGTATAGCGCATAAACCAAACGTGTATACATGGTGCTGTGCAAGCAAGCCGAATCGCGTTACCCAGTACATGAATCACTCGCGCTAACACCCGACGCCGTAATTCACTTATTCAATGCTTAACATAAACCAACATTCTCCTCTACACAATTAAACAATCAATTTTAAGAAAAAAATCATTTGATGTTGTCTCAGTATGTAAATAGCCGATTGTAGTATATAGATACAACATCATAAAGGTAATAAATTCATCTTTTCAAATATTGGTTTGCACGATGTTGTTTGAGATACAGACATCATTATTCTTAATATTTTCTTCTGATCTAAAAAATACTTGATATGCTTCAGAAGAGGATCCCCAGAATACAATTCCATATTTAATAATGGAATATATTAACGCATAATATAGGGTTCGTAATGTTTGCGTAGTAACGATTTTTGCAGATTCTTCGGAACATAAACATAAAGTGCTTAGTTTCTTTAAGTAATTCACAAACATGTCTTTCCACGTCACTTGAGAATCGAGCAATATCCCCAAGAATTTTGTGTTATCAATAAGTTTTATTTAATCACCATTTATTTTAGTTTCGAAATGTAGATACATGTATGCAACGAAGCGTCATGAACGTTTTCAGAAAGATTGAGTACAAAGTGGAGAAGCTTGTTTGAGGTATGAAGGAACCCGGAAAATGACGTTTTGTTTATAACTGCTGTTAGTTGCGTACTCTGGTCCAACTCGTTGCGTACTCTTATAAGCAAACATACTGAAGGGGCAGAAAAAAGTTATGTCATTCTGGGTTAGAATTTTACGGGAAACACGTTTCGGAAGTCAGTTTTGCCGTAAATGTATTACTGTGAGAGATAATTGTGTGTGACATTAATATGGGATAATTATGTAATAGCCTGAAAACACCGTTTTGTTTTAAAATAATGAAAGAATTAAAATCGAAATGCATATCGATATGACAATATAATCAGGAACAATTTGCATCCATTTAGGTTTCAATTCCTTCATTATTTTAAACCAGAACTACGTTTTCAGACTATTACACCATTAGCTCAAACTAATGTCACACATAATTATCTCTCACAGTAATATATTTACAGCAAAACTGACTTCAGAAACGTGCTTCCCTTAAAATTCTAACCCAGAATGACATACTACACGACCCCCTTCTCATGTAAGAAAACCAATCGAGATTCAATATGGCAGCCGTGAATAATATACCCTCCAACAAGTACCGCCTTCAACCCAGTACCCATTACTATATGTATTTTCTTTTCATTTCTTTCAGCATTCTACAAATATAAGGGTATTTCCACACCTTTTCTTCACTCTCCAGAAACAAGAATCTGATTAACATATCATCGATATATCCCAAAGTAATTGCTCTCGAGTTGCCAAAATCTCCATGTGCACATATTTTGACATTCTAACCATGGTGGAAGAAAGAAATTTAGAAGTTTTTTCTGCCCCATCAGTATGTTTGATTGTTAGACGACGACGACTGAGTCGTCTAAGAGTATGTATTTGCCAACATTTTGTTTTTGTTTTATTTCCTGTAAACTATACGAGCTGTAGTCATGTGTTGCTTATTGTCCTTTAGCTGGAACTGTAAAGTTGCAAATAATGTATATTTTGCTTTTGAAAATCTAAATCCGTCTTCAGTAAAAGTAAAACAATGTTAAATGTGTACTCTTATATGACTTCCCCTAAGAAGAACTGTCACAGAAATAAAAATAAATACTTCTCTAATAATATCATTTACATTAGTGGAAAAATAGAAGTAAAAATGATTACATGATCTTGTTCTAGGATGCTTAGGAATTCGCAGACAACAGTTTGGAAACCGTCTGAAGTAGTAAAGAAAACACGAATGATGTCAGAGTGCGTAAATATAAATTGTGTTAAATATTTCAAATACATACTTAAAATAATAGATTGTTTCCGTCTTTGAGCAGTTCTTGAAAACAGACTTTAAAAGGGACATATAAAGAATGCTGAAACACAAATACCACTTTGTTTTTAATTTAAAATATGTGTCCTTACAAGACTAAATGAGTTTTCTGTTTTTCTCTTCTTGTCTCTTCTTCGAATGAAGGATGGTTCTCTGTAAAACTATCGTCAGTGTGAGGAAATTGTTTTATTAATAATAGATCTAAAATGTTTGTTTGTAATTGCAGGGTGGTTTAAGAGCTGTTATATGGACTGACACTTTTCAAATGATCATAATGTTTACTGCTATGATAGCCGTACTCGTGAAAGGAACAATTGATGTAGGAGGACCTTCTGTTGTTTGGGAGAGAGGTCGAATTTCTGGCAGGATCGAATTTTTCAAGTAAGTAACCGTAGGTGACAGACAAACACATGGATAGATTCATTGGTCTTACATTCATAGGTCAGACAGGCAGTTACAATATAGCCAAATACTCTCACACATCTACAGGATGACGACTCTCGGCAAGCAGTCTTCCGAGGTAATGAAGTTGTAAGGCTCTTGTCTAGATATCAGTAGCGTAACTAGAATTTTGGGACTTCCCTGCAAGGAACCATTTAGGGCCCTTGTCCTACGGTTCTCTTAGCAACATTTCCCACATGTAGTTCAGCAAATTCTTGCCTCATCTATAACCCACACGCCAACTGTGCAGAACAATTTTGAAAGATTTCTAACAGAGAGATCCTCTCCAGACTTGGTGAAAACTCCCGACCAGACACAAAATTTCCTCCCCTTTTACCAACCCTGAGCAAGTTTTAAAATCGAACTGTGCGTCGACTTCTCTTGAAATGGTTCCTGAGTTTACCATGAAGTCATCTTCCACCCATTTATATGTCGCCTGTAGGACCCCTCCCCCCCTTAAAGATCTGGGCTTCTAATTATGCGCTTGCTAGATACCATTCTGGCATTTGCCTGGTGAAACAGAGGAAAATTCTTTAAACTTTCACAGCCATTGTATCCGGAAGTGAACCTGCGTGCCTGCCAAATCTCGATCCCAAATTCGCAACTGTAACCACTAGTCCAAGGGAGCAAGGTACATAGAAATTGATAATACAAACCGACAAATTTATTTTTTATAAAATCAAGTTCTTCTTAACGGAATAAAACATTTTATTATTTCGATTGTTCATACGTAGATTGCCCATACATATGTAGATTGTTCTGTAGAAAAGTCATTTTTAGTAATAAGTACTTAAGATTGCTTGTGAAATAATCATTAATGGATAGAATGCCAGCTTGCAACAAGATTATCAGTCACTTGCTTTCAGCTTGATATTGTGTTAAACTTAAAAAACAAGCATGAAACAAACTTGTTGGAACAAGCAGTTATGCGAGGAAGCTTGCCAAACTTGTTATTTATTTGAATTTTGTTTCGTTGCACTTTCGCTATTTTCTCAGTGCGATGAAGTCCCAATATGTACAAGGACTTCGCCAACTGCCTCCCTTTTTATTACAGGCGTCTATTCCAATCTGGTGACCTAAATATAAATAACAGTTGGAAAGCGATCTAGGGCATGTCATTCCCTGGTCTGATGACTACAGCATCGGATTGATGTGCCAGTGGACCTCTGTTCGATTCCCACCCAGAGCAACGTTATTAATTTTAGGAACTATATTATGTTTTTTTCTTTCTTGTCCTGTCAAGGTTATTTCAATGTTGATTCTTATAAAGTAGACTGTTTGATTCAACCTTTTTCAGATCTTCTTGGCTTGACTTGCTAAGCTTGCATTAAAAATTCGTACTTGTCAAATTAAGCTTGATTCACTTTTGAGTCAAATTCACTTTTGAGTTAAATCAACATTGATATGTAGGGAAGCTACCATTGATATAATAACTATGTGATTTAAAGATTATTAGAATCACTTATTAATTTATTTTCCTTTCAATAGCATAGAAGTTGATCCAACCTTAAGGCATACCTTTTGGTCTGTGACAATCGGTGGATTCTTCCTTTGGTCCAGCATGTACGCTGCCAATCAAGCACAAATTCAGAGGTACTTGACAGTTCCCTCCATTCGGCATGCAAGAAGGTGAGTACATTCCCATCACTTACTTTCTCCCGTTTACTAAATATAGTTTATACGAGGGTAGACTGAAAAGTTTTGCCTGTTGATTAATATCTCGGGTTATAGTGAACATAATTTAATGAAATAAAAAAACAGTGTGTGCCTTGACATCTTGACTTCAGTTCTGGAACATCACTTCTCCACATAGTCAACATACACTTCCACGCACTTCCTCCAACGGCGCACCAGTCCTTCCATGGCGTCACGGTAGAAATCATTGCCTTTGGAGCGACATCACGATTGCACAGCACGCTGGACGTCCTTATCTGATGAGTGGTGGTTGCTCTTAAGGTGTTCCTTCAGTTTAGGAAAGATGCAAAAGGTGACGGTGAAAGGTCAAAGTTGTATGGAGTGTGTAGGGCGACACTGTATACAAGCTTCAATACTGTATTAGAGGTCAACTTACTGGTGTGGTGTCTAGCGTTGTCATGGAAAAGAAAAGGGGCCTGACGCGTGTCAGTCGAGCCTTTATCTTCTTTAGGGTTTCGATGTACCGTTCCGAGTTTATGGTGCTGCCCTTGAGAAGAAACTCGGCGTGGACAACGCCATTAACATAGAAAAACAGAGTCAGTATGACTTTTCCCGCAGATGGACAGACACTTTTTTTTTCTTGAGTGGGAGATCTTTTGTGACGGTACTTCATGGACTGCCTCTTCATCGCTAAGTCATAGTGTGCTGGACCCACGATTCATCACCTGTGACTATTTGACATAGGAAAGCGTCGCCCTCAGCCTCGTATTGTCGCAGAGTTTCCTCGAACATCCGTTTCCTCGAACATCCGTTTCCTCGTGGCCTTCATCTCATCTGTCTTCTGTTTGATTAGCCAATTTTCGCGGATCAACTTGTCAACCGCCTCTTGATGAGTAACGTCGGTGGCAATTACTGGCCTTCCAGAATGAGGCTTGTCAGTAAGCTTGCAATGGCTTGGGGCGGTTCCTCTGACTGCGTTGGCCCATCTTCGAACGGTACTCTCGTCCACGCAGGCCTCACCATACACAACTTGCATCCGGCGAAACATTTGGGATGGCGAAACTTCTTTCGCCGTCAAGAATTCGATTACGGCTCTCTGCTTTAACCGCACTTCCATACCAGTCGCCATCTTGGCCACAACTGCTGATCATGTGGGCAGATGACAAGAAATCTCGCTACGTGGCGTTGTAGGTAAGGAATGGAGGCACACTCCGCAAAGTTCCGATATCTCTGCAAATATAAATAAAAGGGATATTAATCAACAGGCAAAAATTTTCAGCCCACCCTCGTACAATAGTTAAAACGGTAATAGAACAGATTTTTCTCTATCTACATCAGACTTATTCCTCCTCCGGTAAAGAAAAGAAATTTGAATGGCGTTTGCAGACATGGTCATTTAATTGAAAAATCACTCACCTCACCCTCACGTCCACTTAATCCTCAGAACCTCATGCTCACTCGCACTTCGTTTATACTCTCAAGCTCGCGCTCACTCACAAACACTCTTCGTTGTATCTCAGAAAGATCGCACTCACTTTTCATTCTATCACACAGCCTAGCATTTACTCGCGCTTTCACTCCATTCTATCTCGCAGCCTAGCACTCACTCGCGCTCACGCCCCATTCTATTTCGCAGCCTAGCATTCACTCGTGCTCACCCCTCGTTCAATCTCACATAGCTCTCAATCTCAGGAATGCGCTTGCGCATCACCAGCTGTACGGAAGAGTGTAACGTGATAGATGTATATCGCTCAGCTAACTCTGATGTAGCAGAATTTCTTGACTCACTGAAAACTAAACTTCAAACAATAAAAACATCACCGCCTTTGCTATGGTGATATAAACATAAATATATTGGAAAAAATATGATGTCACTGTAGACAGTTACTTAAACATGATTTATTTTTATGGATACTTTCCATGTATAAATAAACATACCAGAGTTCCTGAAGTATCAAAATCTTGTATAAACCATATGTTTATAAAACTTAACCAATTACAAGACATTACTTCAGCTATAATGCGAACAAATATCACTGACCACTATTTAACTATTTTAAATTTTCCCATGGTAGTAGAAAAAACGCTATTAAGCAAAATCGTAAAACTTTTGTAAATTACATCATACACTAGAGTCCCGCTAATCCGAACTAATTGAGGCTGTGCCCTGTTCGGATTAGCAAAAGTTTGGAATATCCGGACCTACACTTTTTTAGTAGGCCTATGTTCTTGAGCTTTTTATAATGAACAGCACCGTACTTTAATTACAGCATTTAATTAAAATTGTACCCTGTACTTCCGTACTTTGAGTTAAGTTTCATGTACGTTGTGTACAAAATACACGTTTTTACATTAAAAAATGCATTTTGTTTTCCCTTCTGAAGTTAAAGTTAAAAATAATTTGACATATTTTCCCTGGGTTCTATTTGGTTTAACTGAATTTTCGGATTAGCGGGAAACTACTGTATTAAGAAAAGAATTAGAGCAAATAAACTGCATTTATGTTATAGAAAGTCAATATATAAATACAGCAACAAATAGATTTATTAAAATTATGCAAAATGGTATAAATAAGGTAACACAGGTTAAAGCATCAAGTGCTAGTAGTAAATTTAGGAAAGTTAAGCCATGGGTCACAAAATGACTTATCACTTCCATATGTGAAAGAGATAGATTAAGTCGCTTAGTATTAAGGCAGAAAAATAATACGGATTTAAAGGAATATTATAAGAATTACCGTAATAAATTAACCAGTTTGATAGAAGAGGTCAAACGAGAAAATTATAGAAAGCAAATATTGGACCGTAAGAATAATACACGCAAACTGTGGAACGTTATAGCAGATATTACGGACCACAATAATAAAGCCGATATAGAAATAAAAGAATTATTACCAATGAAGGATTGTTAACAGTTAACGAAAATCCTCAAATACTTGCTAATACCTTGAACAAACTTTTTATTAGCGTTGAAAAACAATTAGTTGATCGTGGAATAAATACTAAAAGTATGAAAATAAACATATCAGTTAAAAATCCAAACTCATTGCTTTTTACACCTATTACTAGACATGAAATTGGATCTTCTATTAATAATTTAACGTCTAATACCTCTCCTGGTATTGATAGAATCACTGCAGATATACTAAAGCGTGCAAAAGACTTCATTGTTGAACCATTATATCATATTTAATTTGAGTTTAAAAACGGCTGTATTTCCTGATGCTTTTAAATATACAATAATAAAACCTATACACACTAGTGTCCAAAATTTGCAAAAAGTTATAAATAATTGTTTTAAAATGTCGTATGATATCTATGCATGGCCAAAAACATATTTCTATCCGTTTTAATGTAGAAAGACATAGGTCATGGTAGAAACGAAGGGTTGGCGCTAGCATAGCAAGTGACTGCTGGTGTTAATTATCAGAGTTTCTTAAAGGCAGATGATACCAATGATATTGAACAGCTTAGAAATCACTAAAAGACGACTGTTAAATGACACTTTACGCTGGAGAACCATTGGAAGACTTGAAGTTGCACAGTCACAGATCAAAGTAGTCAGATAACCCAGAGTGATTTCCTCAGTGGTTAATCGTCCTTGGAGACTGTTGATTGACACTGAAGACAAGTCCAGAAAACCGGTGAAGAATACCCAAGAATTATTTATATCTGGAAGCGAACATCGTTATTTGCTGATAAAAGCCAAGCGCCACAATTGGAGTAGCATCCGTCAACTGGCATCAGACCACGCTGGTGCAACAGGAAGGCAGATATCTCGGAAAACTGTGGATAGAAGGCTAGGGGGAAGATGACTGTATGCAAGGTGACCGGTAGTTTGTGTGCCTTTGAACGCTGATCAGAGAAGGAATCGTCTACAATGTTGTGGAGATCACAGTCATTGGGCAGATGAAAATTGGACGTTCGTATTATTCAGCGATGAGTCGTGGTTTACTCTACAGTCTGATTCTCGACGGTGCATCATCTGGGGAGAACAGGAAACAGGATATAATCCTTCCAACATCATCGAACGTGATCAATACGTAAGTGGCGGGGTGATGTTGTAGGCCAGCATTAGCAGCACCTGAATAAAGCCTCTACGCGAAACCACCAGGATGAATGGACAAGGCAAAACTGCTACCAGATGTCGCGATCTGATCTTGACAGTACATTTGAGAGAGCTTCGGCAGCATGTACGAGAAAATTTCTTCCTGATCGATGACAATGCCCGCCCTCATAGAGCTGTATTGGTGGACGACTTTTTTGAAACTGGAACTATTGCCCTTTTAGATTGGCCAGTGCGTTAACCTGCCTGAACATGTTTGGGACAACCTAGCAAGGCGAGTTGCTTCGCGGTCACGGCCACCCATCTCATTTGATGCCCTCACAATAGCTCCGCATCAATAATGGGAGCTACTGCCACAAGATCCCCTGCACCTGTCCTTACTATCCAGCACTATTGTCAGGCTTGTATCACTACTATATAGCCTATTAAGTTCCATTTTGTGGGTTTCTCACTTTATTTTGTTTTCTGATTTTATTATTACAATTCTGACTTGTATCCGTTTGTGAATTGTCATATTGCAACAATGAGATTAAACTGTATTGTGTATTTTTAAGTATAAATGTTGTTTCTTCGCAGTTTTGATTTCGTTGCATACCATACTGATGCATACCTTCCTGTAACACCAAGTGTTTCAAGTAAATATATTACTTTTGTGGAGATTGCTTCGTTTTGCTTTAATTTTGGACACTAGTGTATAAGAAAGGTTCAAAAGCTTATGTCAATAACTATAGGCCAATTTCTTTGTTAAGTAACTGCTCCAGACTCTTAAAAAAAATGCATTTATAAAAGATTGGTTGCATTTCTACACGAAATTAAGTATTTTTCAACTAATCAATATGGTTCAGAACAGGAATGAGCACATCAGATGCTGTACTTAAATTAACTGAAACAATTTGTAGAAGTTTAGACGTGAGTGAAAAAGTAACTACAATATTCTTACATTTGGCCAAAGCTTTCGATACAATATCTCATAAAATTCTATTGCAGAAACTTGAAAATTGTCGAGTATGAGATGTATCACTGAAGTGGTTTCAGAGTTATTTATATAACAGAAAACAAACTGTTAAAATTGGTGAAACCATGAGTTACCTCGTGAATGTTAAATTAGGAGTACCTCAGGGAACAGTATTAGGCCCCATTTTGTTTCTTATATACATAAATGACTTACCAGGTATGTATTTTGCTAATGATACTACCTTAACTATTACTGGGAAAACATGGCAAGATATATTTGAAACGGCAGAAAATAAACTAATAAAATAATTTCTTGGTTAAATGCTTACTTACTGATTCTAAATACACGTAAAACCAAATTCAAAATCTTTGTATATCTCTCATTAGAGAAGAAAGTGTTAATTATTTAGGACTTTTAATTGACAATCATCTAAAATGGAATTTACATACCTGTACATTGCGCATGAGGAATACACTAAGAAAAACTCATAGATTTGTTCTATTTAGATAAATTCTTGATAACAAATCATTACGTATGGTGTACTTTGCTTTCACACAGAGTTTATTAGAATAATGTATACTAAGGTGGAGTGCAACGTACACCTCTCACATAAAACCTCTTATAACTCAACAGAACAATATTTTGAGACTGTGTTGAATAGAAAATTTGATTGTGATGTTAAAAATTTGTATAACGATTCTGATGTATTAACAATCAATAGATTATATTTAAAAAATGTATTTGATGTATATTAGAAACAAAACTGAACAAGTTATGTCATGAGTGTGAAACCAGAAGTGTTACAAATGAGAATATTGAAACAATCAGAATTAACAAGACATCAACACACCAGCAAACTTACTATCTTGTACGAAAAATTTACAATAGAACACCTACATACATTAGAAAAAACAAAACAAGCCGGTTTAAAAAAAAAGCATGTTTTGTGTTGGTTAGAAAGTGTAAATGACAATGATAGAAGCAATATTATGTAAATAATATGTTATGGGTAACCAGACAACAGTAAACTAATGATAATTTGAGAATAAGACACACACAAGCTGAGGCTTCTGTGAGTCAAAATGTTATGTAAACTTATCATGTACAAAGTTAAATAAATTTCAATTCAATACGCACTCACTCGCGCTCACGTTCCATTCTATCTCGCAGCCTAGCATTCACTTGCGCTTACCCTCCGTTCAATCTCACATAGCTTGTACTCACTCGCGCTCAATTTCCGTTCTATCTCGCAACCTAGCATTTACTCCCGCTAAAGCTCCATTCAACCTGGTATAGCTCGCACACACTCGCGCTCACACTAACTTGAAGCTCAGAAAACTCCCACTCACTCTCACTTGAAGCTCACAAACTTCCACTCACACACGCCATCAAATTGTGAGGACAAATTAGCGTGCAGATCTCATGAGCACCGATGTCGTGAGCTTGCACACGTCTAGTCACTTGTATCAGAAAAAGTTATAAGAGTGGTTTTCGGTGATCGTCCTGCATCATCATCAAGGAACCACAAATCCTCCTCCTTCGTACTCTTGGCCTCTAGTCTAGTCCGGTACCATCTTTGATCTTGCAGACTCAAAGCTCCCACTTGGGTTTGTCCTGTATGATACACTTCCAATTCTTGACCTTCAGTATCTTTAAATCTTCCAATTCCTCTTTACATTTGTTTCTTTTTGGTTCGCCAGCTCCTCTAGTTCCTAATACTGTTGATGATACGCAATTCTCTCTTAATTTAGCTTTTCAATGTGAAAAAATTACTTTATTCAGGGTTTCACGAAAAAATATTGTAATAGTCATTGTCTTCCGGATTCGAGCAATATTTTATTTCATCATTTCGTCTTATTCCTCACCAACTGTTTTCACTTCCATAAAGGGAGAAGGCTTGTAAAGTGTTAAAATCGTTTCGTTTTCAGCGCACTCCCAAACAATTTTGTTCCTCTTTTACATTCACTTCGTCCTATATCTATTGGTTAAAAATGGACGAATAAATTAGTCTTTCAAACCTAATTTGAAGTCACTCTACCGGCGTTTGTTCAGGAGCTATGTAGTACCTTCAAAGACTCTTGAACCTTAACCTCATTTCAGCATTTCCACCATCCAATGAAAGTTGGGGAAGATACGGTTGCGAGCTCAATTCTTCAAATAGCATTAGTTTATTTGCCTCTGCGCTAGAGGGAACATCGTGTTTCGTGTGTACGTGTGTGTACATTGCCAGTTTTGATCGTAATTGTACATCTTGAGGTTTTGAGTTAGATAAAGAAACAGATTTTGAAGTAAAATAAAAATATTTCTGTTTTTTGTTTGTGTTCCCATTACAGATGTGCCTCCGTGCAGGACACCAATGATAACATCTTGTAGGTTGTATAAGCGTTAGTTTGGCAACGTTGGAGAGACGTCCGAAACCTATCGAATTCATCCGAACCAGATACTGTAAAACTACGTACTAGTCATTCTCCGCTACGATTCGTTGGAAGTTCAAGCTTCACGAGAGACTGAGGAAACTATAGCCTGTGTTACAGAGAAATTGAATTCACATTTGGATTCAGATATTTCCATTCACAGGGTCGTTTACAATCTTGTGGCGCTACAGCCTTTGCTTGTGGTAATTTTGGACTATATGCATTCAGTTTGTGATGCAAGGTGTTTGAACAATACCACGTACAGACTACAGAGAAACTGACTTCAAAACTCAGTTCAGCGACCTTGATGGTGACACCACAGCATTTTTTGCATGGTATTTTTATACAGGGTGTTCTCGAAATAATATCCCAACTTCGGGAGGTCATTATTTACATGAAAATAAGAAAAGTTCCTTTGAATATATTAAAAATTGTGCCGTTTTGGAGCTACATGCGCTCAAAGTTATGGTGGCATCCTCAAATTACGTCATAGCTCGACACATAATGACGTAAGCTGTGTCGATTTAGCAAATCACACTCTAAGTAGTACCGAATACATACATATAAGCAATGTTTCTGATTCTGGGAGTGCCGCATAGACAGGTTTCGCAACGTACGACTTTTGTTGTGAACGAATTAAATGGTTTTACAGCGCAAGCATAGAAATAAATATCATAGAATTTTTTTTAAACCTCACAAAATTGCGCCAGATTCCTTTACCACATACGGAGAAAAAAACCTACATTAATAAATACGTACGCGTTTCTTTTCTGGCTTTGAAGGAGTTTCTATTTTCACCGGTAGATGTCTCTAGAGGTCAATAGCTTATTTAGTTGAACATCCTGATAAACTGAAGCTTATGGTTGGTTTGTACAGTCATATTTCAGTTAACAGCAAAAATACTGAACCAATCACAGTTCAGCTATCTAGGATCTTTAGGAAAACAAGCTGTTGATCACAAAGACATCTGTCGGTCAGGTATGAAAGTTTCTCGAAGTAAAGAAGGAAATGCGTACACATTTGCGAATGAAAGTTGCTTCTCTATATACAACTCTTTTCGATTTTACTATTTTTAATATACAGGGTTAAACATTTACAGCATATATGTCAGTTGTAATTGTCGAACTACCGACGTTTCCTGCGTCAGAGTTATACACACTTTTACTGTTTGTCTGAGAAACGTGTTGTTGTTTTGTTTTTTCTCTCAGAAATGCTTGTTTGTAAAGGACAAGATTAATTTTAAATTACTTTTTTCTTTGTTCTACTAAGGACGTTTTTCTTAATTCCAATAAAATGTATAATTCAGTCTTTAGCGCTTGAAACCCTTTGAAATCAGTCTTCGATTGCTGTTTTCTGATACGCTTAATTCGTAAGCATTTCCATTCCTTTGATTAGCAGTAATTTAAGACATGTGCCACTTGTTTAATTTGAGTTTATTTTATGGTATTTAGACATTTAAGGCTCAGCCGGAGTAGAGTAGGGGAAAGGATGCGGGAAGAAGACATCCAGGCCTTAATTTGAAGGCACGATCTCGGAATTCCTCTGCTGCGATGAGGAAAACTCCTGAAAAAAAAACTCAGTCAAGATGGTCGGCTGCTGGGTTTGAATCCAGGACCTTCCTAATGCGAAACCAATGAGTTACGGCCGCTTGCGGCCATTTATTTAATATTTTTCAACAAGATCCTTTTTTAATAAGATTTTTATTTGTTTATGCATCCAAATAAATCGATAACAAGAATTGCTCAAAGCTCCAATTCATTTCATCTTATCAATGTTCTACTTAATTTACAATTATCAAGTGATTTCCAATTTAAACAAGTTACACATATTCTCAGTTTAAGCCCTTTTCATATAATTCTGTTCCAGTGCCCTTTGGATCAACTGCGTAGGTTTGTGTATAATTATTTTGGTGTCTGGCTATATTGGACTCGTAATTTACGCAAGGTACTACAACTGCGATCCAGAGACAGCTCAAGTAAGTATTAGAAATATCTATCTATCTGTCTGTCTGTCTATCTATCTATTTGTCAAACTATTTTACATTAGATGTCTGTCTATTTCAATGACATAAACCTTGCACTGTAAAAAAAATGCACTTCTTGTACATTCAATATAAATTGAGTTATGAATTAACTTTTAAACACTTCTGTCTAGTTGTAGATTTTGAACACAATATGACCTATGAACTCTGCCGTTCTTTTTATGTATCAGACTGCAGGCCCATGCGCAGAAGTTGGTTTGCGGGGGATCCGAGGTGTATCTGGGTGGCGCAATTTAAGTAAAATAAATATAATTTTGCCAAAAAATATACTAATTTCACGCAAAAAAATCTGAATTTTGGTGGGGAGAGGTCCGGACCCTTAGGACCCCCTTTCCCTTCTGCGTACTTTTATGTCAGACTATTTAAGTATAAAGAAAGATTTATTCTGTTTTTTCGTACCTCGTTTAGACCAAATTTTGTCTTTTTACCTTGTCTAACCAAACTGCGTATTGAAACACTATGTAAGCGTGAAAATGTAAGCGAGATGTTTTCAAATAGTGATCGAAGGTGAAAAATGAATAGACGTGATCAAAAGTTTTTTTTTTTTTATTATTATTTACAGCGTAGAAAAAAGTACACTTTTTTACAGTGTATGTATTAATAAAGACATTATTAAGATTTTCGATGAAGTGAACTCTGTCTGTCTTTTATGGTCACAAAATATCTAAACTTAACCTCAAAGTTTGAAGATAGTACACATATCTTACACTGGGCATCGTATTTGCGACATTGAAAAGACGTCTTTTTATGTAAGCACTAGCTGCGTACTTCGCTTGCGATTTGATCTAGTAGCCAATGGGGTAATTGCGTCGCGTACTTCCTTTGGCTACTAGACCCAATAGAAACAAAGGAAAAACACGCGACCAGCACGTACATGAAAAGGTGCCCTTAGAACACATTTTCATATACGTGATTACCGCATACTTTGCTTGAGATTTCTATGGTCAGTCAACAGAAATAGTTAAACACGTGTTTCAATTAGCTACAATTGTACTCAGGCAAATCACAAGCGAAACACGCGGCATGAAAAGCTGATCTTACCCCTGTCTTCGTCACTTTCACATTACTCACTAAATACTGGCTGGTCAAGAAACATTTGACAGTATTTCCTATTACGAGAAAATTGCACGAAAAAAATATCAAGGTAATAACTGATGCTGGAGTTTCATCTGCCAAGTCTAAATATTATACAGGGTGTTGCAAAGATCTTGATCATTAATTGAAGGGCGAATACTCACCGAAACAAAACCGATTTCTATATTAAAAATATCGAAACTTGTGCTCCAGGTAATGTACTCAAAT
>JAGDQP010043221.1:0-16288 GCA_022664845.1 Lepisma saccharinum
AAAAGGTTCCTAACTTTCTAGTCTCAGCTGACTTAATGGATGAACAACCATATTTTATCCTAGAAGAAAATGCTGATCAGTTGCAGGTATGTATAACACTTGTGTCTGTTGTAAATATCCTGACATACTCCTGGTGTATCTGAGGGACACCAGGAAAATAATAATCAGGATGATTACAAGTGCAAATGAGAGCTCAGCAACAACAATTTCTAGACTTGGACGATGTGATGCAATTATAATACTACTTCTTCTAACACTACTACTAATAATAGTAATGATAATAAGAGTAATAGTAATATGGCAATGACCAACGTCCAGGTTTGTATTAGGTTTCTTATATACAATCTAAATATTTAAAATAGTTTCTCAATCTTTTGTCCAGTAGCCCACACGTATGTACTGAAAGAGAAATGTAATTTCATAGCAATGAATTTCGTATAGGAGATTTTCTATAGAATCTTTGTTCTGTCACCTAGTCGTTTCTACTTAACCGATGTTCAAGATTTTTTAAAAATATTTTTATTTATATCTAGGTGTGGTACTAGAATTTGCATCGCTTTCTACTGTAGTAGCAATATATGTTTCCCCTTCGATTGAGTTTTATTTTAGCATTAAAGTTAATTTTAATTAATTTTTGTTGTAGATTAGATTAAAGGTAATAGAAGTTGATGAGGGTAGATTCGTGAGACGAATTCATACAATGTCATTGTATTAAAATCCATATTTAGTTTATGTCAATAACGCCCATTCCGATGCCTTTGATCTCTAGCAATTGAATTACTGTATGGAATAGAAGTAAACAACTAATACTTCGACACCATCATACGTTCCGTTATTGATAGCATTTAGATCTTAGCTGCATGCAGAATTACTAACTGAGAAAGAGCAACCAGAGAAACCCTAACAGGAAATCAATTGAAAAGGTGTGACAATCGCACTAACTCTCCTTCGTTTTTTTTAATTTTTCATCTGACTTGTGCCTTGATGTATATTTTTAACATCATTTTAATTTTAATTTTTTTAAATTTCAAAGAGTAAATAAACAAACCTTCTGAAACCACAACTGCTTTATTTAGCCTTCCCGTGAGAAACGTACTTTCGGCCACAACAGACAACTGTTGTCTCTTTGTTTCATAACACTTACCAGCACCGCGGAAGGAAGATCAACCAGCGGGGGAGTAAGTCATTAGTCTTTTCTTTGGACATAGGCAGGAAGGCTAATTCCATTCAAAGTAGCACGTTTCAACCCACATCCAGACTGATCGTCTTTCGTACAGCGATTCCAGGACGTGGGAAAGAACACGCAGCAGAACTACGGAGAAGAGAGAAGTGATAAAAACACACACACAGAGGAACAATTAACGCCAACGGAAATTTAGAGATTGTAAACGCGCGAGTCCAGAAACGAATGGAATGACTTGTTTCAAATTCGAGGAGGATACACAATGTTGGAGAAAGTGTGGGAACGGAACACCAGCGAACCCCGAAGTGAACAGCCTATCGACAGACCGATTTTGACTTTTACGACGGACACATTGTAAGTGAGTTCACAAGTACATCACACTTCTTATTCACGTGACTCTATTTTAGAAAAGTGTTGTTTCTAATTTCATAATGAGAGGCTAGGCACTTTCAAAGCACGTGAGAGACCTTCTCGGATTGTTGTCAACGATAATTATCATTTGGACTTGGAAAGTGTTGTGAAAGTGCTTCAGTCATGGAAAAGTTTCAGTACATCAAGAGCAAAAACTTTACTACCCGACAATGGACGCTGTGTTTATTCATCGATCTTCGCATATATACAAAACCAATGGAGGATTGCAACAGCACCGACATCAGACAGGCAGGTGTGAGGAGACGGCGACATAAAGGTAGGAGATTTCCTTGTTATTGGCCTCGTCAGCAATTTGGGAAATCAGCTGATCCAGGACGCATCACCTCCAACTTACTTCGGTTATGTTTTTTTTATAAAAAGAGGACACTCCTCTCCGAACGCTTTGTCCTTTATTTGTTTGCCACTCCGTTAAATTTTCAAAAACAGAAAATAAGTACCACAGACGTTAGCATTCCTGATATTTAATCGTCCATATTGGCCCATTAAATGAACTATTTGTTTTTTTTATTCAATAGAACGGAAATTTGTTTTTGTCCAATCCGGAACATGTGTTTGTGTTAGAAGTAACTTAAAAAGAAAGAAAAGAACAGGAATGTTTTTCTTTATTGACAAATTGTCTCTAACCAGTCAAGAGCAAACCTTTGTTTTATCCTGATATATATTTAATTCAGTGTAGATTCAACGGTACTTTCAGTGAGACGTCGATTGTCGTTTGAGCGTCACTAACAGTGATATCTTTAAACACATGGGAATTTATAAATATTTGGCTTTTGCGACTGGAAAGCATTCTCTACTGAATTTTGTGCTTATCGTATTTAAGTATTCGTTTAGTGTTTTTGTCAACTGTTCAATTTAGATCAATATAATTAGGTTACATTTCAATGGAAGTTGTCTACTTCATGTGTTTGTGAATAGCATATATTTCTATTTTTAATCTTTTGGTACATGGGCACAAAGCTTGCCGAAAATGCAATGTCATATTGTAACTTGCTTCAGTGGTTTAAGAGCACGACAAGCATGTCTGATTTAATTAATCGCTTGTTATGAGAAACATGGCCATTTTTATCAAAGTCCCAGGGCAATCGATTTTGTATAAATACTCGTAAGATATATGCACTATCGAGAAGAAATTGTAAGATTTCTAAATTGTCAAACATTCATTTCTTTTGTTTAATCTAATTTTCACTTGAAATCGTATCCATATCTAACGTATTCATTGTATGCACTTAAAGATTATATATATATACTATTACTATTATTATAATTTGCGCAAAGTAATGAGGTAAACAATCAGCTGATCTAGATTATAAGTATGTAGTGAGTAAGATTTATTTCCATGTGTCAATTGCAGTCAGCCACGTGCACTATTTCAAGAATAAGGTATTCATTTTTAAAAGGAAGCATTAAGAAATTCTTTGTTTACAAACATTGTCCAAAATGCCAAATGTTTTGATGGGTCAAAATGTGGATTGTCCCTCCATTCTTTTGATCAAAACTGTTACTAGTGGAAAGAAACTCACACTGTGGATTAACGTTCAAAATTCGTGTTTGTTTACTTTCATTCAAGAAATATAGACCTTTCAAAAATCAGAGGCAATCTCTCGTAACCTATACAAGTTTGCCACAGTAGTCTCATGTTGTAATAGTTAGATAAGTTTGCGAAAAGAAGAATTATGAGGGCACCCCATTGTATTATTTTTGTTTCTTCCAACTCTTCATGCAACAAACTTCATTGTTCGAAGAAACCTGTATAACATCAGTCTTTTGGGCTAATCAGCCGCGATTCATATGAAAATTTCAGAACCAGAGCGTGTGAGGTCATAATCCTCCTCGCTCATCATTCATGTCCATATTGTTTGTGTTAAAAAAAGAAAGAAAGTAAAAGAAACATTTTAAATTGTTACTATTTTCAAGTTTAGTTTGATATAAAGTTTATTCAAGTGTTACCGAACTCCAACTCTTTTTATTTACGAGACAATTTGTTACCGTTTTCCTTGTTTTTCGTTTGAGACAAGGCCCTAAGCCGCGTCTAGAATAGGGATTTAGTGAAAATTTTCTCTTTCAGCATTATTGCATGGCAGCCTTCTAAATGTGGAATTCTCTTAGGGAAAACTTCCAGGATTCTCACCATTGCCGATTCTTTTGTTTAAATTGTGAGCATTGTTCTGATATGCACCTCATTCGTGAGAGGAAGCAGTCTTTCTAGTGTAAATCTTCCTCACGAGACGTGATGGTGATAATCATGTGAGTTTCTCCCGGTACACGCGCGAAGCATTTTCTTTTACAGCAGATCAGCTTGTGACGATACACCCGCATCCTCCGCGTTCCATGTAAGTTTGTGTATTCTATGCGACTCGTTGGCTTATTTTTTTTAGGTGCAAAATTCCATTTTCCTATTCTTGATCCATTCCATTTATTGCCTTAAAGCCCTGGAATCCGTCCCGAGGGAATGTTTGCAGAGTACCTTACTATTAGCATCCTAGAATCACCTTTCCTTACCCATATTACCACGAGCTATCCTTCTCCAAGTGTTGTGATTGTGGAGTCCACCTTTCAGGTTTGCCAAAACAAAAGCAACATATTTCAGGTAATGAGTTATTGACTCTTTCGGGAACCAATAATCCATTTCCTTTAGGTCCAACATCCTGACCCGGGGAGCAGTCACCCGACCTCATTGTCCAAAACCTGAACCTCGCGTAGGGACGTTGAGATACCCTTACAAGAGGTATAGAATACCTAGATCAATATTCAATCACATTCTAGCAGCTCCATTTCATGAGAACATGGACACCTGTGTTCAACAAGAGAAAGTTGAAATAGCTAACATCATACGCCGAGTTGTCTCCAAGCAACGATAATCAATTACCTACATCCATTATTGATCTGATTACATAAAATACGAAAACCTGAATCCAGGGAAAGGCCTCCTCTTTCAAATGTCAACATCAATATCGTATCACCAGATTTCATCTTCTCCTTGTCAATAACAGTTCAATGCTTGTAATAAATAGCTTCTTCTCCTTTCCCTAATCACGCAGTATTTCATGAGTGTTACTCTGCTATCCTTCAAGTGCATCAGTCTATTGCCGATTCGACTTTGATTAATTTTGTGGCCGATTAAACTCTAAATTCTTCGTTTATAGAAGGTCAGTTTTGACCTTTATTCCGACTTAGCAATATGTGTTCACCTTTGGAATAATGTGATTCTCCGTCAGTGTATTGGAATTCTTATCAAATGAAGAACAGCTTCTGTCATCTGCGACGAGGTTTAGGTTAGAATCTAAGTAACTGAGTCCGAGTATTGAGACATTTCTGCAGCCATGATAGTCGAAATCTAAGTGAAATTACATATGCAACATTATTAGTGATTTCAGTTGAATTCCTTGGTTCCACTCTCCATTAACTATTTACCACCTGTAATGAGAACATCTTCCCAGCGCAGATGACTTGTTTAACTAGTGTTCTCTTTTGGTTCGAATTCACTTAATTATAAGAATTCTTCGCAAATGGAATTATGACATTATTATTTCTTAGGTTAGCTTTTTGTAAATATTAAGCTCTCAACTAGTGAGGGCGGAACTCTGATATTTCAGCATCCGCCTAAAGTATTTTAGTATTATCATTCATCCTCTGATTTAATCATTTTGCATGTTGATTTATAGGTTAGTGTTATTTACCAATTTATATGTAATTTGCTCTATTTGTATTAACGAACAGGGTTCTAAACCCAGATCTGCCAATCTCTAAATGCTCCCCGAGGCAGATATATAACATCGATCGTCGGAATTGATTTTAACCAATAGTGCTTGAGTTTGTTCCTGAACACAGATTTCATACATTAGGATAGGAAAATAAAATAAAACTCCATACGAAAGCTTTGCTTTTATATACCAAAGGTAAAATAAAATAATGGCTGAGCAAAGCACTACAATTTATTTTAAAAAATTAAAATTTTTGTAAACGTTTTCGCCGACTACCAAAACACTCGGCTTCCTCAGTGCTCACAAAATAAAACTACTGCTTCCAATTGCTCGTCAATTAGATACTGCGGGAAAGACTTCATTCTGAGCGCATAGTAGCAACAGTTTATGAAGACTGGCAATGCAGTTTCCACAGTTTTCAGGCTCTGCAGCTATAATGCCATCAAAATGAATTCAATTAATATGAAGGGTATTGGAGGGAAACCGAAGATGTCCATTTCTATAGTTTTTAATATTAAAGAATAGACCCGGGTGGAAACGACAGAAAAATAAAAGTAAGACTTGGCTGTTGGAGAGAATGGGCAGGCGGTTACACATTGCCTATTTTCCTCCCCACTCGCACACAACTCTCTCTCTCTCTCTCTCTCTCTCTGTGTGTGTGTGTGCGTCCCCTCCGTTGTTTAAGTGTGGCAAAATGATCAATCATGTTTTCGGTACAAGATGTATTGTGTGATGTGATATTCAATTAAATATTTAAGTTGATCAATGTAATTCTGAAAGCTAACAAACATCGTATTGAAAATTCAGTGATGAACTAATATGCTTTACAAATGTGGTTTTACATAAAATTATAACCGATGCGTAACACTTTCAAAAGATGCGCTGCCGGTCACGAACTCTAAGAATGGGGATGGGTCACGAGTCACGGTATATGTCTGTTATTATTTTTACAAATTTTTATATCCTTAAGGAATTCTGAATATTTACTAGCATTTAAGGGCTTTTAAACAAGTTTGGATGGCATACCTCAACAATCACGTTTCTAGGAAAGCAATGGGGAAAATAGTTACCAGAGCCTGTACCGAAAACAGCATCACTGCTAAGACATGAAAAAGCTGGCAGAAAGGTCGGGGTACACAAACACACACACATATATATATACAGGGGTTGGACAAAAAATCTAAAAACACGTCATACAGGACACGTAAGTTTGGCCCGCCACTGTACACCACGTGTTGCGGTTGCCGATCGTGTTTTGTTTTCAATGTGTCATGTGGACCTTCCTCTTCCGCCAGCAGTACCCAGTTCACCTCTGAGTGTCGTGGTGCGGTAAAATGGGCGACCTGACAGACTTCCAAAGAGGCATGATCGTTGGTGCCCGTCTTTTTGGAGCTTCAGTGACAACAGTGGCGACCATTGTGGGGGTATCGACAGGCACTGTGTCCAATGTCACGAGGGCATACACAATGCATGGGCAAACAACGTCTGCAAAGCACAACAGTGGTTGAAAGACAATCCTGTCCGATAGGGACAGGAGGGCATTAAAACGGATTGTAGCAGCTAAAAAGCAGACCACTGCAATGAAAATTACGTCTGAACTCAATTCCGGCCTACAGAACCCGGTTTCATCAAAAACAGTGCGACGGGAATTTCATAAAATGAAAATTCATGGCAGGGCCACGATCTCCAAACCAAACCTCAAAGCAGTAAATGCGAAGCGGCGTATCCAGTGGTGCAAGGACCACAAGGAGTGGACGCTTGATCAGTGGAAACACGTAATGTATTCCGATGAATCGACCTACACCTTGTTTCCAACAACCGGTCGTGTTTACGTATGGAGAACACCGTCACAGGCCTATGATCCAGACTGTCTGCGCCCAACTGTAAAGCATGGGGGTGGTTCTGTTACAGTATGGGCAGTGATATCGTGGTTTTCTGCAGGTCCCATCATAGCCCTGCATGGAATGATGAATGCTAAGGCGTATGAGGCCATTTTGGGGGACCAGGTTCTACCCATGGCCCACACATTGTTCCCGGATGGTGATGGCATCTACCAAGATGATTTGGCACCCTGTCACGCTGCAAAAACGGTGCAATCATGGTTTGAGGAGCATGACCAGGAGCTATCACACCTCCCATGGGTCCCACAATCACCAGATTTGAACATCATTGAGCCATTGTGGTCTGTGTTAGAAAGGCGTGTTTGGTCTCATTCCTTATGGAACTGGAGCATGTTTTGGAGGAAGAATGGTACAACATTCCACACACCACGATTCAGGAGCTGTATACGTCCATTCCACGTCGGATCCAAGCTGTTTTGGACACAAAAGGAGGCCCCACACCATACTAGGTATGATTTTCACACTTTTTCAAACCTTTTAGATTTTTTGTCCAACCCCTGTATATATATATAGTATCCTGACTCCTAAAAACAGTGGCAGTGAAATATTAATTCACAGTCATATTCAATCCAGTGCTGAATGTGTCATCTTCCCGGAGGGAGAAGTTGCTCTACTGCTCCCACGCTGAACAGACGTGTTGTGAGAGGAGAGGCGAAACTCTTAACTGTGATCGCCACTGTCTTTTATTCACAGCAGCTTCCCAATTGTCCCCACTATGCTTGGTCAACACCGAAATTTTGAACCCCCACCGGAAATCGAACCCGGGACTGCTCGCACTGAAGCCGAGCGCGCTACCGACTAGGCTATGCTGGAATTTCGGAAACTTATACGCTGTATGGCTTCTTTATGTGTGTAAGGGAAGGCAATACTTAATCTTCGTATGTAATGACTTTGTTAGGTACGTTATCTAAAGCGCAGCCTACGAAATGCCTTTGTTAATGATCAGTATGAAAATACTTTATTATTACCCATACGTTGTTCGTATCGTAGTACGTACTTAGCCATATGTTCTGTAGGACATAACCTTCGATTAGACTTGCGTTGCTATACATTTTCTTACGTTTGTTAATATCACCATTACGACACCCATCTTTTCAGTGATATTCAAAATAGTTTATTTCACGTTTCCACATGAAACCTGTCACGATACAAATGTAAAGCTATCCCAATGTTTGGTTGTTAAGAAGATGTTAATTCACCCATCACTAAAGGACAAGATAGGAACGAACACAAACATGTTACAATAGTTGAAGACAATAATCGTTACTTTCGTTCCCGGACAGTGCTTAAAATCATTGGACGCTTTTCGCCCAAGACTTGTTTTCCATTTAAGTAAATGCTTTTAGCCCAGCATTCACTCTCATTCATCTGTTAAAGAGGTGCCTGTTTCTTAAAATAACTAAAGATTTTACAATTGTATAAACCCGAAAGTTGCGATGATGATCAAGATATGTTACATACTTTTGACACACCCTGTGGTGTCACATAATTGTTAAATATACTTGTTGAAAAATATCAAAACTAAACTTGAAATTACATCTCAAATATGTTAAGTTTTCTCTTGTGTGTTTTAAGAAATGACACTAACATACCTTTCAGAAAAATGATTTAATATGTGACAGTTGATATAATAACTTAATAAATCGTGAAACATCATTCAGATTCTAAAGGTCTTTCGGCAAAATGTAGGCACTATACATATTCTATATGGTGATTACTTCACTTTAATACATCTTGTCACCATGTTCGACAGAAGAATAGAAGTTTTGAAATAATATACAATGCCTCTTGTGACAAAGAACATCCATTTATTTAAGATCATTGCATTTGAACCGAGAATGTTCCTTAAGTACATTCAGATACTCGTAAGACATGTTTAAAAGTATAAACAAAAAGGAACGAATCACATTTTTTCTTAAAGAGGTAGACTAGCAAAACATCGTGGAGCCAATCGAACGACGTGATACAAGGATGATGTAACCTATAATCCGAAAATATTACTTCATGTAAGAGTTATCATTTGAAATTTGTATCACTCATTTGAAAATGGGTGATACAAGATACAAGGCCCTAGGGGCATTTTCTTCAAACGAAATTGAAACCTACGTTTGAAAGTATTAAACACTTATTCTCACCCATTTTTACCTCAGAAAAATATTTTATCCATTTATCCTATGATACCAGACTTTTGAACCCAAGGATACTACGACTGGGCTTTTTTTTTACATAATTTAAAAGTACGTTTCGTACTATAAAAGTTTTTTTACTTTTTACTTCGTGTATTTTACCTAAGATGCATATTTCGGCCATTTTTCGTATGGCCCTCACTCAGAAAAACGGGTTTATGCGATACGTCTTATCATACGTTTTGTCGTATTTTCCCATAAGGTAAAACGGAGCATGGAAAAAGAAAGACGGAACAAAAAATGAATGAAAATATGAAACCTGCAAACAGCGCAAAACGTACAGTACGAAGTTAGCTTATACCATTGTTCATAGGCTTGGACCACTTTTAGAAGTGGTCTCCTCAATGAACTAGAAAATGGCAGGCATTATGTTATTGGGTTTGATGAAAGCCTTAACAAAGTCTCGCAAACGCAGCAAATGGACTTAACGATTCGCTTTGGGGACATTAAAAAATCAACAAGATATTTAAATCCAGTTTTTTTCGACATTCAACGTTTATAGACATTGAAGTAAGTTTTAAGAATAGCGTCTTAGGTTTAGACCTGAAAAAACAAAAGTTCAAATTTCGATGGATGGCCCAGATGTTAATTTGAAGTTTCTAAGTGATTTGCAAAGATATCTTACAAGTTCGCCTTCAGATCCAGTCTTCCTTAATTAAATTTGGGAAAAACCATGTTTTTTTAAATAAAAAATAAGCTGTTTTTTTTGTTTTAACCAGTTTTTTTGTTTAAATAGTTTGCTTTACTTATTTATATTACATATGGATAGAAATAAGTATGATTTTCCTTAATGTCGTTATGCAGCAGCAGGGTTATGACGGGACCTACAGCTTGAAGTGGAATCCGAACCACTAATTGTTTTTCACATGAGAGAAATTGTCCTCCACCTGGACTCGAACCTGGGACCCCTTGATTACAAATACGATAAGGTTACCTAGTAGAAATACGTTGTACTGATCTTATATACTTGTGAATATAATTATTAACAGTCACTTCAGAAGACAAAAAAATACACAACTGCACAAGTGATATCACTGTACAGTAGGGTGGAGTGAATGTAAATGATTTTTTTAAAAACATCAATTACAGAAATCTAATAGCGATCAAAAGTTGTATTGGTTTTAGGACAGTTTGTGTTGAAAATTTCAAAATTTTCCATTGATGTCTTCAGGTTCCGCAAAGGAACCCAAGTAGAGGAACCCGAGTATGCAAATTAAGTAGAGGCCAATATAGCGTTAAGCGTTGTGTATAATAACCGCGGCGCAATAGCTACCTACCGGCCGGATTTAGCACTTATGACTTGGAGGTGATGTTTGGTTAGCACATCGACCCCCTCCCCCTCAGCAGTTAATGCTGGTTTTCTAGACCGGGCTACGCTATATTGAGGTAGCTCTCCAAGAGTACATGTTTCAAAATGCTGAGTGAACGGTTGAACGCCGCACTGCCAACACCATCTGGCGTTCCTCGATAATTAATCAACCATCCAAGTTCTGTTCACAGTGTTCAGGCCCATAGCTGCTTACCTTCTGTGATCTTACTGGATCCTGTAGACCAACTCGGCTAGGGAATTGGCAAGAAAATGTTTATTCAGGATATATGAAACACAATTTATAATATGTAAATTTTATTAAGAGAAGAAAGATAGAATATTTTAAATACAAAACCAGAGGCATTTGAAGAAAATATTAGTCTATGGCGTACTGTGACTTTGTGTTGAAGAAAGGCAGTATACCTCGGGACTCTAAAGAAGATTTAATAAAGCCATCTGTGTTGTCTGCACCACAAACTTTTGTTGCAGCTTCAGTCACCATTTTTACACATCTCTCAACAGCTTGTGAGAGGAACGGGATTTTCAAACACTCCATGTCCTTTGACCTATCTCGAGCATATTCAGAAAGTTCTTCTTCGTTGTATTTCGCAAGTAATGGGGGTCAGTTACTTTTATCTTTTCCCAGTGAATGAGGTTGATATAGTCATCAGATTCAAAGTTCAGTGAAGGTACATCAAATTTTCTCACATCAGAACCTCTCGATTTTCTTGCTTCTAGAACATGATGCAGTCCCATCTCCCTAACATGAAGTAGGTCATCGGATAACATTGATAGAACCAGATTTTCAGGATGAGCCGCATAAGCATTTCTCTGAATACTGGATCAACTACAGCTTTGACATCATTTGGTAAAGATCGCGAATGTTGTATTAACTTCCACAAATGCCTAGTAGCATCTTTGCAAGATGAATTTACTTTTATTACAAACCACATTGGCGCGTACACATTTGAAACATAAGTTGCAAGAACTTGCAACTGCGATGTAGGATTTTCCGTTGCAACATACAAGCGAAGAATCCTGTTCGCCGTTGTAAGCCATCTTTCATGAGATAATGTTCCAGGGTTACGCCTTGCCAGATCCTCGGAGCATGTACCAGTAACAACAGCAGTCCAAATTTCTAATAAGTACTTTTGATCCGTACTGAGATCATCTGATATTTTAGGAACATCTGAAATTCGGCCTATCGGTTGATAATTTACTACCCTCATTTGCTCGCATTCTGTAAGCAGCTTTCTAATGGATCTTGCAAAATCTCGAGGTCCTGTGGTTCCACCGTCATTTTTTCCATTAAATGACGCAGTGGAAGCTCATTTATGTTAAGTAAACAGATCAGCCACTGCAGAGGCCTCCCTATTCGTTCCTCAATCAGTCTTATCACACCTCCATTTCTCCCTGCGTTGACAATTGTAGCATCACATCCGACTGCTTCAAGAGTTTTTGTATTGATATTTTTGTCCTTCAAAAAGTTTGCAATGCTATTTTCAATATTCTTCGCTGATCCTGTTATTGGAGATGTGTGCCCGATGTAAGTAGATCCAGGTTCATTTATCAACAAAATATCTTATTCTACTTTTATTATTTTGTAGAATTTTCTTGCTCTTTTTTGATTTACTACTGTCTTGTCCTTTCTTCCATCAAAAAATAAACCAACCAGTACAACTGAATTTCGTTCTATTTCATATTTTCTCTTCTTAGCTCGTTCTCTCCTCAGTTTGCTCCTGTCAATAACATGGCTTGAATCATCTGGAGTTACAACACCAAGATCTTGAAGGACTGCACTTGCAACAGCTGCAGCGGCCCTGTCTGAATCCGTATCGGTCTGAAGTTCTAGCCAATGCAGGTAATGGTAAGCGCATTTGCTGAGGCTTAGTAAGCTCAAGCGATTCAACTTGAAGTGAAGTCGTAGCCACAGGCTTTGGATTATATTCCTCATCATTATTTGTAGTGTCATATTCATTTCTGATAAATTCAGCACGCTCAGTAGTCTCTGTACCAACTAATTCTTCAGTCATCTCGTCTGGTTTAATTCCTCTAATCTGCTTTCCTTTTCTTTGAGACATTTTATTAAATTTCTTTGTTTCAAGTATATCCACATTGCCAATGTACATTTTTCTTAGTGAGCGCTGATCTTCAAGGAATGCACGTTCTTTAATAGGAATTTTTTTAGTCTTCTCACATTTGCATTTACTTGTGTCTCTGCACTTAGAACTTGCAATGTCAAATAGTTTGTTTTTGCAGTCCATAGAAAATTGTAGCAATTTCTGTTTGTAGTTCTTTCCATCTTTCCGCTTTTTGTATGACTTAAGAAATTTTATATACTTGTCATGATGTGCTTGTAACAACTGTAGAACTCTGTTATGTGACACACTGGGAATTGATGCTATCTTCCATATATCCTCAATTCGGAATGCAACTACCTCATTTATTTCACTCACTGCTGGATCCTTGTAATTTCCAGATGACTTCAGTTCATTTCTGGCAAACTGATAAAATTTCGCGACATCTTCATAAGTCGGCAACACATTTCCCAAAAGTTTCTGCGGTGTCCCGAATACAGGACAACTGTCCTTGAGCCGCTTACCAGGAGGGTGTTTAGAGGGTATCATACTTATTAACTAAGTACACCACAGCATATCAAAAAATAATAATAATTTCGTGGACGCTTTTTTTTTACTTTTTCAACAGCAAACAATAACAAAACGCCCAATCACCCATTCACTCACCGAAAGTTTAACGCTCTAAAATAATACAAAGGTACGGATGGAGTTACTATCGGGATCTGTGCTAGAAGGTTAAAATCACTAAAAATCACAGACAACACCTACGGTCAAAACGCTCAAACTCTCGACAAAAATTGCTTTTATGAGTTGTATGAATAAATTAAAGAATATTGTGACATAACTGCATAAAATAGAGGGATTCTAGCGAAGAAATGGCACTGCCATCTATAAAACACAAAGTAAACTATCAAAGAAAATTGCATTTTTTGGACAATTTCTAGGTATTTTAGAAGAGCTTTGCGGAGCCTCTTAATGATGTCCGAAGAATCTATTTTTTGTGTTAAAACTGTATGGATGTATGCAACTTTTGATTGGTATTAGAATTTAAAATTCGAAAATTATTTTTTTCACTCCACCCTACTGTACAGACTTATAAACATTATTAAAATAAATGGACAAATTCAAAATACTAGAGTACAGATCTTATTTTGTCCAAGCTAGTTCACTGAGTCAGAAATACATAGATTCAATTTACATATCAATAAAAAAAGTTAATAAATATAGTACGAATTATTTGAGTTTTCGCGGGGGTCCAAATCCAGTATGAGTGTAAATTTTACTGAAAATAACGAAAATTTCGTGTAAAATTGTAGTAATTTACAAAAATATCGGAATTTTGGAGGGATCCGGACCTCCAGGAGACACACCTTGTGCAGGTCACTGGAAGCAGTCGATAAATTTTGCCAGCATCTATCAATATATTTAAACAAAGTTAACTTTGGCTTCTCTATGAAACAACAGGCATCCAGGCATACAGAATAATACAATTTGATTTGGTTTCGTTTGTTTATGCTTAACGTTCTTATGTAAGAGCAATGTTATGAAGGATAAAACTTACTGCTTACAGTGTGATACGAACCACTACTCGATTTGCACTTTAGATAAATTCTGTGGCCCCATCAAGAATACAAGCTGTCAGACTAATTAGGGCTGAGTTACATTGTATCATCTTTTCGGATTAGTCAATTCTGGTGTGCGACGGCGATCGCCAGCTTGTATGTTAGTGGTATGAAGCAGATGCAAACCGTTATTCTAAAAGAAAGTCACAGAGGTCTGGGTGTTGTACGGTTTGCTCGATGCGTTGTTAGTGAACTGGCGCAATCACGTTTCTAAGGGTCATACATTGTATTCTCTTAATTCCTTATAAAGTTTGTTCCTTTACTTGCCGGAAGCCAAATTTGGCTGAGCCGAAAGTCAGCGTCTCCATTTAAACTATTTTATCTTATAAAATTGTGCAGCGTTCATTCTTTTGTCTGCTATTCATAGCTTTTGGTTATAACAGAACGGCAGTTTTCATCCATCTCATACTATTAACGTGCCCGAATTTCTGCAGTCACCCTTCAAAACACTTCCAGAAACATACATATACGACAATTCTCCTAAAGTATGGTCACCAGAAATAATGAAGGTATGAAGTATGCATAAATTATTGTTACCGTGTAAACGTTGACTGTGAAATGTACGGTATCTTAAGATTATGTAAAACAACGATTTCGAGCAAAAGATGGCAAAAGTACTATCTCCGTATGTGTCAAATGTATTTTTATCGATGTACGAAATTTCAATGCTGCTCCTACAAATTCAAGCTTAGAGATTTCTAACTTTTAGGGAAGAAAGTTCATATCCAATGCAAGAGTTCTATTAACGCCGATTTTTAATTTTCTTTCTTGTTCATTTTTGAAAGAGGTTTATTGTTATAGGTTCTGATATTCACAAGAACAAACAAGCGATTTGAACAATGAAAAAACGAAAACAAAATATCGGCATTGATTGAACTTTTGAATTGGTTGATTATGAACTTTTTTCCCTGAAAGTTTGGACCCTATGAAGTTACCGTGAGAAGAACGGCCTTCTACCCTGAATATTTTCACGGTTTGCCGTTTTCTGTTAATTATGGTAGAATACCTTTTTTCCTTCTTATCACGTGACCACCTTATTTCAGACATGCGCAGAGAGCTGCAGGAAAAAATGTTACCGTAAAAATAATTGTATCCTACCTTCAAATATTTACGGTTTGTTGTTTTCTTTAAATTACGGTAGGATACCTTCTTCTGCTTCTGATCACGTGCCTAGCTTAGCTTTGGGCATGCGCAGTCGCATATAGCAGGCAGAATCGCATGGTACGTTAAGTTCAAGAGTGGGTTGAAATGTTGTGTGTGCGTTGAATACCGGGAAAATTGAATCTGTTAATATTATGCTGATAGAAGATCTACGGTACAGCATATACAAGTCGGCTACTATGAAGAAATATAATCGAAAAGTAAGTATGAATATGTAATAATTAATAGCTACTAATTACATTTTTAAAAATAGGTGAAATTTTATTTCTACTTGCACGTAGAGTGTATGTGAAATCAATTGTACGTAAACCGGCAATCATATCTACTGTGCTGAATTGACTTTAATATTGTAACATTGCATGCGCAGTGTATCGTCCATACAATATTAAAGTCAATTCACCACAGTAGATTTGATTGCCTTTGGCATTACTATAGTAGTGACGCACCAATTTTAAAATCATTAAAACAAAAAAAAATCACTTAAAACACACACATTACGTGTTCATGGCAGGCGAGCGGTTTACGCAATTGTTTTCTTGCACTTTTTGTAGATTATCTTAGATTAGTGACCATATGAACGTGAAGGTTAGGTAAGGTTAGGTGCGGTCATGTATCATTACAAAATGTATTTTTATATGTTCACATTTATTATTAATAATTCCTTATTCTCCTTTTTCGTAAATTATCTTAAATTACTGAACATATGAACGTGGAG
>JAGDQP010043222.1:727-16288 GCA_022664845.1 Lepisma saccharinum
GTGGGAGCAGTAGACCAACTCCTCCCTTCGGGGAGAGGCCTCATCCACTAGTGGATTGAATATGGCTGTGATTTATTATTATATATATACTGTTTATCAATTCATGTTACTGAGAAACAGGCCTGTAAACATGAAAGTTCTAAAGTTATTTTCATCAATTTTTCTACAGTTGCTTACACGACCCCCAAGTTTTGATACTGAGAATAATGTTCCTTAACTAAATTTTAATCCTCTTTCCGGGAATTGAAACTCAAAAGTGAATCTCGCTTATGGGAAAAGTTAGACACCGATTTATGTCTATAAAATATTATAGTAGCATTTCTCGATCTCGAAGTTTGGCCACCAAAAGGGAGTTACAATTTTGTTTTGTAAAATTATTTTCACAGTGTAAAAAGGGTGTTTTGTGAGCAATTGTAGGAAATTTCATATAAATATCTGGAAAAATTTCGCTTTTACCGGTCTGTTTCTCAGTTAAACCAATTAATAAAGGTAAAGCTATCTCCTGTGCGATACACTCGCGCGTTAACAGCCTATGGGGGATGTGGAGGTAGCGCTCCACTTCTCGACATACTGTACGAAGTGAGGTGGAGTAGTCAGTCCCACGCTCGACCGCCTTTACCTTCCCAAGGTGCCCAGGAGTAGCAACAACACTCTGGTACTCAGCTTGATATGAGGCTGAGTGCACCGTAGAGCGCCAGGCATGGGAAGAATGGGTGCCTAACTTTTGACTGAAAATGTATCACAAAAATGGTATTTTCAACAGGATATTTTGAAACTGGTTAAACCAAAATAAGCTCAGATTGCGCGCTATTATGCTTTCAATGCAAACTGTCAAAAGTTAAAATTTGTATTACGTTCAACTTGTCATATTGCACGAAGTGTATTAGAACTTTTAATTGAAGTTTTAACTTCTAGATTTGCTAATGACAATTTTCGTTTGGTGATGTTAGATTCGTTCAGGCTGGTTTACATTAAAATAAACGATAATAAATGATAGTATCTTAATTTGGCAATACTTATCCTAAACTGGATTTGTTCGTAAAACTGCCATAATATATTCATATTCGACATGACAAAAAAAGGTCATACATGCACATGTGTTTACTTACCATACAGTACATACAGACAAAATGTAACACATATACTCAATTTTAGAACAACAAAAACATATACTTAATTTTACATTTTCATCGCACTTGAACTTGGTTATTCATAGGTATTAAAATCGTTGGCAAAATGGAGTAGGGGAAACGCGCTGGACATTTCAGTACGGAAGCAAACTAGCACGGGTTCAAACCCTGTTTCAGCTAAAGCATCCTTTTACAAAACAATCGCGAATAATCTAATCATTACTTCTCATACAAAACGGAGAATATTTCCGACTGTGGAGTGAAGCACGTGAGTCACTATAGAGAGGAAGAAATATTTACGAATGTTGTTTGGAAAAGTCCAAATCAAGTCTCAGGGGAAGTAGGAAAGTTAAGAACACGTCATTGATCATAAGTATCCACTTTTCATGCTATTATTTTTAGAAAGAAACACTATCACATTTGTTAAGCAGGTTTTGGTTAGAATAACCTGTGGAGTATCTGTAGCGTGCTGGACTTCAAATTTGAAAACCTGCGTTCGATTCCACACCAGTCAGTTTGTTTTTCGCATACACTGAAGTATTCAAACAGAGATTCATCTTCGGATTGTGGAGAACTTACGAAGCATCATTGGTCAGAATCCGAGTAAACAGTGTGTGTGCTGTCTAGCATAACGATAATGTAGTTTTCGTGTTTTTCATCGGTCTTTCTCTCTTCCTCTCTTTCTTCATGTATTGTTATTGTGTCTTCGCTGCGTCTTTCTCTTCTTCTTCTATCTATCTATTTATCTTTATTTTTCTCTTACTTTACACACACTCTATATTTTTGTGCGTCTACTGGATTTGTTAGAAACAGTGATTCTGCAAGACCCCGTCCCATGTAGGACCCCGTCCTACGGTGTCAGCCCAAATCCTCTAGACTGTCCCCAACTTTAACATATTGCGGACAAAAGTTCATAGAAACTGTGCAAAATTCTACGTGCACCCTCTCGATTTTTACTTTACGCTTCCGCCACCAATCTGAAAATCCTGGTAGAATCCCTGATCACAATGTATTCCGAATTAGTATGTTTAATAAGCCCCACCGAATTTGCAAACTAACCCCTCGCAAACAAAGAATGTGTGTTTCACTTTTGACATTTTCCTAGATGTGTCTCAAAAATCTGGAGTTTCAATGGAAATCATGAGTATTTAATCTGACCGCCAAGTTTGGTCTCTATTTTGAAAGTGACTTAAATGAATTTTTGAAGCAACCTTTATATATTCGAATAACACTGAAAAAATATAAATTGCAACAGTTACTTCTATCTTGCTGTTAGATTTGATTTGTGGGAACTGAACTTTATAGTGTGGGAAATGAACTTAATATTTTTTACTACATTTAAATACCATATTTTTATCTGTACTTCTTCTTCTTCTCTTTCCCTTCTCTCTCTCTCTCTCTCTCTCTCTCTCTCTCTCTCTCTCTCTCTAATTTCTCTGCCTCTGTCTAACAGACATCCATTAGGTTCAATGTTTCATTGTATGTTAAAATTGAATTTATTTTAAGGCCTTAGGCAACTTTGGATTGATTTTCATTGTGTGTGTTTAAATTTCTCCCTCCATCAACTTATGTATATTGATTCGTCTCGCTTTTATTCTTTCATTTAATCGATACTAATACATGTCTATTTTGAACAAAATAACACGCTCATGATGTTTGCTGATTTTAGTATGGGCGAGAGGAAGGAAGGAGAAAGAGGGGGTCTGTTTACCAGACACGATTATGGAATAAGAAAGTGCCATTTTGGTTGCCAAGCTGCACGGCGTTCGTTGTCGCAATTTTTTGATGCGAAGTGTACCATCCCAGTATATGCCTAGCGTGGTTGAGGAAAACACTGGGAAAACCTAAGTCAGGACAGTCAGCCGCTGGTACCGAACCGAGGACCTCCCGAATACGAAACCAACGTTTTACCAAGAAAGGTACGGCGCTCGGAAGAAAGCATACTCTTTTCGATGTTTATCACATGCACGCACAGACAATATCATAGGCACACACACACCAAATAACGTAAATACAACATAATATCAAGAATTATAAAGGATAAATATCGTGCATCGTGCCCTATTTTTAAGAATTGATAGCAACAGACCTTGTCTCTTGTCTTTCATGCATAACGTTAGTGTTCTATGGAATACATTAAGAAAGAAATAAGAAAGAAACAATAGGTTTTAAAGTTCATTTTTGTTTCTCCATGTTCGGTAAGGATCTTTTCTATTGGACAATTTGAATTAAACTTTTCAGTACACTTCAACTAGTGATCCATCTAAAATAAAAATGGTGTTAGGTTTCCTATTTTATTGTTTGAAATGGGACTATCTTAAGTTTTTACATTATTTGCTACATACTACAAGAAATTATAAATATTTTTTCAGGACATGTGATAATGTTTTCAGTTAAAGAAAAGAAAATTCCAACCCTTGCTCGCTCACTCACACTCTATCAGAATCACATACCGCCGACTCAACGTTAGTTGGGTGGCCTATCTTGTAGGCTTAGAGAAAAATAATGTATAACAAAGTCATGTGAACATAATTTTGGCCATGATAGTACATATAAATAGATGTCAGTATACAGTACTTTCTTTGAATAAAGCTTGTATTCCTATAAATAGCCCGGGTCATGGTGTCTAAAAACTTTTATTATTCTAGGTAACAACACAACAAGAGGCCTCAACTGATCGAATAGAATACTTTTTATTGTCGTTAAACAACATTTGTTCCAATGGACAACGTCAGAATGGATAACAATATATTTACAATAGTTTAGCATAAAAACAACAATTTGTACATGTAGACAGTTTCTTCACATTTATATATGCCATACTAATACAATGCTATTTTTTTCGAATTCTAATACACTATACATAGGATTACTTATAAGCCAAGATTTACAGCGTTTCTCAAAGTTTCTACAACTCATGTTGCGGATATCCAAGGATAAGAGATAATATAATTTCATCCCCGTGTATTTATAGCGTTTTTGTGTTTTACTTAACCTAAGATGGGGTATATTTATATCATTCTTGTGTCTCGTATCATACAAATGAATATTGTTACGGGGGTCAAGATCTCCCAAATTCTCTTTTATATACATAAGATATACAGTGAAGGAACTGTCATAATTTGCATTTCCTTAAAAAGAGGTCTACCGGATACAGTATCGGGCAGTCCTATTAAAATTCTCAATGCCTTTTTCGGCCATTTAAAAACCGTCTGAGCTCCGGTTGAGTTACCCCATAGTAATATGCCATATAGTAGTTGTGAATGAAAGAAGGCATAATACACTGAGATACGTATTTTTTCTCCAACTGCAATTTTTAGTTTGCGTAGTAGATACAAAACTCTGGATAATTTTCTACATAGATTTCCAGTATGCACATTCCAATTTAGCTTCTGATCCAAATGTATACCTAACAGTTTAACAGAATGATTTACATTTAAATCTTCCATATAATTACCAAGATGAAAATACAATACCTCCGTCTCTTATGGCACTACCAACTGGTATATAGTATTGATACCAATTATGTTAATTCACATTAGAATCAATCGTTTATTGATTTAAGAATGATATTTAAGTTAAATTTAGTTAATTTCAAAGTTATTTATTGCTTTAATAACTAAAAGTTATTTCGCGTTATGATTTATAATGTATATTGAATTTTTGATAATTCAGGATTTCACCGTTAGATGTTACTACTTTGAGAGCCTGAGTTTCAGGTGTGTACTAATGGATTGATAATCGATTACTTAAACTTATATAGTTCATTATCAGCACAAAAGTATAGCTAATTAACTTTTATCACGTTATATGGTTACTTGTTGATACAAATGCATAATTACTTATAGAACTAATATTGTCACTTTTAAATGTATTGTGCATGTATGTAAGAAGCCATGTTGGTTTTTTTGTAGTTAGAGATACCTTGTGTAAAGACAATTTTCTTTAATAAATAATGTTTTAATCTGTAACTGAATTTTATTCAGTGGAAGCTTTGGAGAACCAATATCCAATCTTCTGGCAGCTGAAAAGCTCCGAAGTATTGAACATTGATTTGCTCTATAGTCTCGGTCTGGGTCGGTGTAGCCCCACTATAGGTAGACTTGGGGCACTAAGACTGACTATCATAAGCACTATTTATTAAAAAAGATTCGAGTTCGAATCCATCAACGCCCTGAGATGTTACGAATATGTTAGAGGCCTTCTTTACAAATTGAACCACGCAGCGACAACATTAATATTGGTAGCACCGTATCAGGAACGAGAAGGACCCGTTACACGTCTTTGAATCATTTAAGAGCAGTCTATTACAATTTAGCCAGTTTATATACAGTTGTAACATTTAACTATTTTTACTTTGAACATTCATTAAATTTTTATCTGTAGTTATAACAGTTGCATCATCCGCATATAGAACACATTTAAAGGAATATAATTTGGTAGATCATTTACATAAACCAAAAAAGAAAGGGACCCAGAACATTTCCCTGTGGTACACCTGTTGTCACACTTAAGAACTGTGAAGTTTGGTTTGCTACTCTGACAGCTTGCCGCCTATTACTAAGATAAGACTTAATCAAAGATAGTTCCTTATTTCTAATACCATAGTAGTGTAGTTTTGAAATAAGTATGTCATGTGACACCGTATCAAACGCTTTACTTAAGTCTAAGAGTGTTGCACTAACTTTAGTATTATTTTCGAAACCATCAAGTACTTGAGATACCAAGTTTTCAACAGCTTTAATTGAAGAGCGACCTTGTCTAAACCCGAATTGCGAGGGATGAAGCAGCTCATTCACCTCAAAAAGTCTGAAAGTTGGTTCTTCATACATTGTTTAAAAATCTTCGATAATATCGGAATTAATGAAATAGGACCATAATTTTTACGTCATTTTTATAATCCTTTTTATATACTGGAAGAGTGATAGTTAACTTTAGGCTATCTGGGAAAGTTCCTTCAATAAACATCCAATTAAATAGATAAACCAGTGACTCAATTATTAGATCAATATTTTTTTTCAGTAAATTGTTGGAGAAACCATACAAGTCTTCACTACTGGATACCTTTAATTTATTAACAACCGAAAAAATAGCTCTCGCATCCACCTGCTTCCATTGAAAACCAGATTTAACTTCATTTATGTTTTGTAGTTTTAATAGGCTGTCAAAATCTAACATTTTCAAAGAATTATCTCTAACTATTTTATTGTTATCAGATTTATTCGTAATATTTACAAAATATTCATTAAACTCATTTGGAGATATAGTTATGTTATCTTTAATATCATTTTTTCCTATTTCTTTGTTAATTATGGACCACGCTGCTGCACATTTATTTTTTGAATTATTTATCCATTTCTCGTTAATATTCTTTCTATACATTCTTTTAGCAGCTCTAAAGTTTTCTTGATCAGTTGGGTAACCTGTCTCCTTAGCAATACCATACAATGTGACTAATCTATTTCTCTGAACTACAAGGCTTGGTGTATATCAATTTCGTGTCCTATGAACTTGTTTGCGTAAGTCAACAGTGACCTTTTTTATTTTTTCCGGACAACACTCATTCAAATTTGCAGTTAAGGTACCCAAAAAGATGTTAAAAGATGTTAGAAATATTGCTACTGTTTATCAGTAGGCTATCCCAATCAATTTCTCTTAACCTATATCTCAGGTTATTTATTTTCAACTCACTTAGTATTCTAAATTTCTTGGTAACGCATTGATTGCGTTCTTTTTGTATGTTTGCAGAGAACAAAAGTCATACTCCTTCATGATCAGACAGGATAGGCTGTACAGTTCCACATACAAGATTACTCTTTCTTTCATTGGTGAAGATATTATCTAAACACGATAGTTTCCTAGTAGGTTGGTTATTAATAAAGTAAAAATTCTGAGATCTAAGGACATCACAAAACAGTGATTTTTCATGCGTATTCAAGAGGACGTTAACGTTTATATCTCCCACATAGAAGATTTTGTAGTTTTTATATGTTTGTAACTTTTACATGTTTGTAACTTTTCTGTTTGTTGGTTTAGTGATGTGAAACAAAGCGATCCTGGCCTTGAATCTATTTACGGTACGGAATGTATTCTACACTTGCAGGGACCGAGGGAAAAGTCAGGATGTTCGACCCGGAATTTGAAACCCCGGACCTCCTCTCTGGCATGTGAACTACGCCGCTCGAATTGTAGTATTAGAAAAATAAACACATGAAGTGGGCCAGAGCAGTGAATTTCCCGAATCAATTTGTTATGCGAAACCGACACTGACTACAACTTAATATGGTTTCTCGGCTTATTTTTTCAAATTTAAATTTCGGTGTTTGTCCCAGTTTTTTTTTCTCTCTCTCTAATTTTGTCTCAATGTGCGCAGCTAGCTATATGCTGTACGACTGCACGGAAAATTTAGCAGGGAGAAAGACAAAGTATCATTTTATTTCCTATTTGCACACATAAAAACTAAATTTTATTCGAGGCCAAGAAGCTCTTAGACATGGTCCCCGCTAGTACTCCCTGGCTGAGGGTTTGTATGTTGTTAAAATTCTAATCCATGGAGCAAGATTTGAAAGTAGGCTATACTTACAGTATAGGTACTTATTTGAAAGTATACTGTCGGCCATAGGAAGGAAGAACAAATGCTTACTAAATATAAAAATAATGGTGTCCTCAAACCAATGTATACGCTCTCCGGGGCGGACGAACTACATAACAAAAGGAGCGAGAGATGATGTTGCCCGAAGAGCACTGTATCGCAGAGTATTTTATATAAATAATGGATTAGGAATTATGAAATGTGAATAAAAGTAGTAGATAGTAAAACGTACATTCTACTTTCGTGAAATAGACACATTTCATAAATGAACTTCCATGTAGAAAAAACGCATTCTAACTGACATACGTAGCGTTTCTGTAACTTTATTCTCTTGTCACCATTAATCTGCCTTCCCGCCCTGTAGAGCCCAGAACTTATATCCTACAGTTATGAACAGGACATATTCTTATTTATTTTATCCGTATATACAGAATCTGCAATAAAACTGGGGATTCTCATTTAAAAAATCAAACTTGGGCCCGTTCCAAACCCTTTAACACTTCTCACTATTAATCTACTTTCCGGCTCTGTAGAACTCACATTCTACAGTCTTTTAGCAGGACATATTCTGATTTAGTTTTTTTTTTTTCATAGATACAGAATCTGCATTAAAGATGGGGATTCGAATTTAAAAAAATCAAAGTTGGGTCCCACACATGTTAATGGGCTAGCCCATCCGATAGCTCTGCAACATTTGTTGCTTTCAAGTTTTCAAATAACGCATTCTAACCGAGATATTAAGCAGTTTTGGTACTTTGACAAGCATTGTATTAGAGACCGCGTTAAAACTTTACTCTTTTATTCAAAGGTCTTGCACTTCAAAATGGCAGCTATTTTTTTGTCTAGTAATCTCTTTGTGGCTGACCTACCTGTGTACGAAATTTAAAGTAGGGTTTCGAAGTGATGTGAGTGAGTACTAAACTAAACCGCTCCTATACAACGATCTTGATAAAATCTGAAGTTTTAGTAGAATATGGACACACTTAACGCAGAAATCTCCATGAACCTGCCAGATCTGAACCACACCTTGGACGACGTATGGCACATGGAGGTTGGACAACAAGAAAACAATGAAGAGAGAAGCGAAATAGCAAGGTTGACCCTACTGAGAAGTCTGCAGCAAGCCAGAAAGGACTAAGCTGGTGCCTCTAGGCGAAAATAAAAGTTGAGCGGTGCCCAGAAAGAATGCTTCAAAACACTGCGCCAGCAGCTGTACAAAAGGCTTTCTGCCCTTCAATACGAGTTAGAAATTAGGTAAGGGATACTAGACGGTAGATCCTTAAGAAGGCTCCAGAAACCTGATTTTAATTTAATTTGGCTCAGTTCACCAAAGCAGCAGCCAGTTTCGAAGATAACATCACAGCTATTTTGCAGAGAGGAGAACTAAGTATCAATGGTGAGGTTACTAACATTACAGACAGTTAGTATCGAAGTTGGAAGAAGAGTGTGAATTCACTTTGGTAGAATGCAAGGCCCGATATATTTAAGAGGCCACAAAGAAAGTGGTCTGATTCGCCAATTGGATTTCGTGCTGCACTTCCTGAAGACAAAGCTACAAGCAACCAACAAAACTAAAAAATGAGACGCCTGCACCTAAAAAGCTGAGATAACAAGCAAACACCGCCAGCCAGACGTCCAGGAAGGACACCATACAAGTTTTGTTGGAAATTTTAATAAAACAGAGGAAGTAAACTTTCAACATAAAAATACCGGTCAAGATCAACTAAATATTCCGAAAAGTAAAACTGCATTTCACCCAAACAAAACGTGGTAATAAATTATTTTTCTAACCATAACTCCCACAAGTTGCATAGATAAAGAAAGAAGCTGATCCACAACCAAGAAAATTCAAATGCATGAATCCCTCATAACTTGACAAAGAAGAATTTAACTACGCACGAGATATAAGTCTTAGACAAGAAATATTCGTTCTCCCCACACCTAAGTCGAATACTTTGGCCCTCACAAAGAACGCGAAAATTTTTGGCAAAAACTGTAGAGCCATTGGAAGAGGGAGAATACTACACAGGCCTATCATTTCAGCTTTTCCTAGGGAGGAGAGTCAAAAATGTACTGAAGCATATATATAAGTGGAAATGGGCCGGTCACATAGCTAGACGAACAGATGGAAGATGGACGACAAATGTACTACATTGGATTCCTAGAGAAAAGAAACGACCGAGACGACGTCCAAATGCAAGATGGGTAGATGAAATCAAGCGTTTTTCAGTAGCTACATGGATGAGGATAGCAGCAGACCGAGATATGTGGAAAGAGAAGGGGAGCAGTGGATAGAAAACGGCTGAATATGATATATATATATATATATATATATATATATATATATGTAAGCGCTCGACTTCAGTGCGAGCGGTCCCGGGTTCGATTCCCGGTGGGGGCCCAAAAATTTCGGTCTTGACTCAGCATCGTGAGGACAATTGGGGGCTGCTGTGAATAAAAGACAGTGGCGATCACAGTGAGAGAATCGGTTCTCATCTGCCAACCCTTCTGGTCAGCGTGGGAGCAGTAGACCAACTCCTCCCTTCGGGGAGAGGCCTCATCCAGTAGTGGATTGAATATGGATGTGTTTAATTATTTGTATAACTACCCTTAATAAGCAACCGTGAAAAATTGGGTACAGATAGATCCTTCGATATGCTAATGAGAACCCACAATATATTTAATAGATATACCATAAATTATGCTATTACATTTCTCGGCAACCTCTAAGAGAGGTGCGTGACGAGCCAGTCAACAGTTACTAGACTGGTCCATATGAAATATAGTTTCTGAGGGAGGTTAGGGCGGGTAAGTTGAACGGTTTAGAAGCCTGTACCGAACAAACAATCATACATACATATTTAATCTGCCAAAGGGAATTGGGTACTCAAGAAGTCCTCGGAAGGGTTTGCAGGTTTGAGTTGCTTGGAGAATGGGAATCTTCGCAATAGAAGTCGAAGATATATATATTTTGGATAATTTTAAACCCCATTATAAGTTAGCAATGGGATAATTCAAGGCAAAAGTAGGGACTAAGCGGAGCAGTGACAAGCAAGTGAGAAAATTTGGATTTGGCAAAAGAGACAACAGAGAAGAACGAGGAGAGTGAAGAGAGACTAATAAAGTTTTCGGAAACCAATAAACGATTCATTTCGAGTTCAACTTTTAAGAAGAAAACTCAAGACTTGCATCTTCTGAACAGTTTCGAAATCTCGAGTGATCGTTGGGTAGTGAGATGAGAGTGAAATAAACACTATAGGCGGACGGCTAGGTGGGGTCTAGGTTGCACTTCTTTGTCAATTGGGTTTCATTACTGATTCTTATAGAGAAAAGTACGGTGAAATCGAATTTGCATGTTACCATCCTGTAAAAGTGTCCATTGACCCCTAAAATGACGTCACCAATATGGCGGCCGCGCGAACACACCCATTTATGCTTAACTGGTTATATCTCATCACAGAATGAAGATAAAAACTTCATTCTGGTGTCATATTAAAGGTAATGAATGCCGAACGTTTTTTGAGTGAGCATAACTCTTATATAGTGCAGCCATATTTAAATATGGAGACTTTTATCTACAAAATTTGGATTTTTTCGTTTTTTTATGCTTGTTTTATGGCGGATAACTTTCAAACTACCAGAGATATGGAAAATCACCTCGAAGTAAACGTTATAGAGTGGAATTTAGCCTTTCTAATGATAATAATATTATTTTCCTATCTTTGAAACTAAGGGAAGTAGCTCATGTTATGCAGAACAAGGTGTTGAATTTTGTGACCTTTCATTATGATGAGATCTACTTTGCATTTTTTAAAAACACGATTTTATTACTGATTATAGTGAAAACAATTCCGAAGACATAGCATGTTAGCATGCTACGAAAATGTCCGTTTGAGAGTTTTCTTGAAAAACAAGATGGCCGCTGACACAATATGAGTAGCTATTACACAATATTGAATAACATTTCCTATCTGCATAAGGTATTGACTAATTTGTAACACAAACGGGTCACTCATCGGATGAATCAGTTGTCACAGTCTGGTTCTGGTGACGGGGAACATTCCTGGTTTTCACATGACACGCAAGTACATGCATCAGTACAGTGAAGTCCTTATATGGCACACACACATTAGCAGTCCTCTCTACTACAGGTTTTTGTCTTTGTGCAAGAGCAGCTAACCATTTCCAATATTTCTTCTGAGGCGATGGCTTTAGTTGTCCATTTTATGATAAGATCGTCACAGCTTCTTTCCCAGCCATGTCCCACTGGACCCGCAAGATTTTCCTGAGTTTGTAAAGATTGCTTCCATATATATGCTTGGTAGTTTGATCGCAGCAAGTTCTGCCATAGTTGATCATCAGTTGGTGGAAGCAAATGTGGCATAGGTTGACTCATGCAAATGAGACTGTACCTTGTTGTACCGATGTCATCACTATTAGTTATACCATACATTGCACTGGTATACTTCATGAAACACGGAAAAAGTTTCTGTAGTGCATTCAGCTCCAGAGTATTTCCAAGGCACTGGAAAAGTTCAGGATATTGTTCGTGTTTCAGCATTAAAAGGAAAGGTTTTATTTTTCCTTTTCCGATAAATGCTTCTACTGAATCGCAACCTGTAAAAGCGTGATATTCCAGAAGAGCATTAAGTATGTTTGAATTCATGGTTTCACTAAGATGATGGATATCAATAAGTGGTGGCCTGTTCTTAAGTCCTGTTTTCAAATATACTTTTCCATCAAAAGTTGGTGAAAATGCAAGCAATAGTAGTTCAACATCAGTGTCTGGAGAGCATACTACAACACTTTTACATCCATTACATAAAGAATGATTTGTACGAAAAATTAGTCAGTTTCCTCTTGAGCACTGGAGACTGGGAACCAGATCAACAGCTACGTCAGTAATCAGCATGCATTTTTCACCATCTGTAACAATTAGTTGCTTTCCAGGTATTTGTGACTGATATTTCGTTGTTTTCCACTCTTGAGAAAGGAAGTGAATAAGTTCCATTTTATTTTGTCCATTGCTTAAGAAGCGCATCCAGTTTGATTGTGTTGTTGGTGTTTTCTGATCACCACCTGCAATTCTTATACGTAGTGTTTCATGCACTTTAGTGGCATTTAACCTTCGAAGGTGCTCGCAGTTCTTTATTGATGTTTCTTTGTAAACATCGGCTACAAAGTCCACTCGTTTTACACCTTTCCGGAAGTAAGGTAAGATAGCTGTTTCAAATACTAATTGTGCTAACAGGCTCCTTGATTTTGGGATGGAACGCAGTATTTGAAGTACTGACATCGCATCAATTATTATGCACTCAGTAGTGCCAAGACTTTCGCAATTAAATATGGCACATTTCTGTTCAATATGAATGGCCAGAGCAGATTTCTTACATCTGAACATTTCACCATCACTTGTGGTGAAACTTGGAGGAACAGGACTTAGTGGAAATTTCATTACATATTTCATGTCGAGTTTCCGCTTTTGACCAATAATAGCTAATCGAGCAAATAATTCACGGTCACTCTTCACTTGCACAGATCTTTCTTTCAGTTTTACGCTCTTACTTGCTGGCATGCTAGCTGATGGTATTCTTGTCTTCTTTATTGGAGCATAGAAGTTGACTTCATTTTGTTGTAATCGCTTCTCAATAAATTCATGAGCCAGGTTCTCTCCTACTCTCTCGGCTTCAAGAATCAGATTTGAAGCGGTGCTATCAAGTTCTCTTCCAGAATTCAGGACAGTAACACATGGTGAAGGTGTAAATAGGTTTACACCCTACTCATAATATGTTTGAACTAATTGATATAGATCAGTTTGGTCCCACTTCATCCGACTGTGACTGAGATCAGCGTGTGTGTCTTCACTTCCATCTACTAGGATTCCTGCGAATTCTTGACAGCGTTGGGCTACTCCAGTACGCACATGTTGAGAGAGAATCCATCGATTTACGGCACCTTCACTGTTACTAAATTTTATGATGCCTCCTTTAACTTTCATGCTTCTGTTCGCTCTCTCGCCGACATAATCAATTGCAACACCACAGAAGGGTAAAGCACTGATGTGGGCAGACAACCCACAGGTTCGAAGGTAGGTATCAGCTTCTGGATGTGCGAGGGGTAGAGACATCATTGTAGCCCAGTAATAGGTCAAATGTCTGGCATAGCTATGGTGTTCATATGCAAACATGTAAAGAATTATCCTTCTTATACAAAACAAATAAAGATCCCAGTCACCCTCTCTGACTGCTCTTATTGAACCAAAAAGCAACTCACACATGTGAAGAAATGATTCCCACAGTTTAAACATTGGTCCATGGGTACAGCTGGAAAATGTTTCCCATCGGGCTTTCAGGTTCATAAAAGATTCACACGATAAAAATTCTTGTAGAGATGTTGACGAAGGAGACTGACGAATTTTCTGAATTTGATCCTCTATACCTGATAAAGCATCGTGTGACATAGAGTTCTGTCCAGTTTCTGTGAGCCAATTGAGTAATATTTGTAATTTCAGGACCATCATACTTTCGTAGGTGAGTTTCAAGGATCTCATGCATCGATTGTAATGTTTACATGCAAGGACACCTTCAACAGAACCCGCAGCTACCACTCCTGACTCAGTAAGTAAATCTGCTAAGCCTAATAATTCGAATCTTTTACCTATTATTGCTGCAAAGTTCATAACAATGTGAAAATCTCTCCCATTCGTGGAATAATGTTAGAGAATAACGTCTGCTCTTTGCTCATAACTTCCACCATCTTGCAATATATTGCATGGTCACCCACAACACACACAAAAGGTAAATTTAGCGCCTTTCTAACGTTTTCGCTCAGATTTAAAATTGAGAAAATCACTGCAATATTAGTTGGAGACTGTGGATTCACTGGAATTTGTTCGATAACGCTCTTATTCTGTTTCACATCAGATACAGTATGATTGAAACCAGTTCAAGATGGCAGAAGGTAACCTGCGACATCAAGGTTCAGAACGTGAGGGTTACGTTGTAACACATATATAAGATTAACATCCCTTGCTCTCAGCCATCTAGTTGACTGCTGATTGGTTACGTCTATGGGTATGTCTGACGGTACATTTGCTGGTTGAGTTCTAAAGGCATGGTAAGGCTCAGTATTTTTTGGTCCTAATGAAAAAGAACGTCGTTTGGATCTTGGTTGCGAATCCTCTTCCCTAATATGTCGTCCTCCACCTTCACACCACTGCTGTATGATACATCCACTAGTACCATGAAAAGTGCCTCCTCCTGTGAGGGTTTCTTGGTTAATGTCAGTATTATCGAATGCCAAAGTAACGGATGTATTGAAGGCAAAAGTAGGAGGAGGAACCCACACATTTGATTCATAGCAATTCTGTGCAATCGCTGTTTCTGCCTCTCTTATATACTCATTAGAAACACCATGACCTAAACGGTTGAGGTGCCTTACAACTTCAGATGACCCAGTGAGTTGACGAACTGTCCATGGTAGTGAAAGTGTTTTTGGAGGCACTAATTTCCCATCTGATGCTGAAAATACGATGTCCTGAGCTACACTGAGTACTCGACGATGAACAACTGGTCCAACATGTACCCTCTTAGTTTCGCAATCGACCATTCGGCTGGTATTACCAGAATTGCTATCATATTGAATAAAGATGGAGGTATAAACAGATTGTCTTCACAGATGTCAGTGGCTTTTAGTGGCCACGACAGTTTGGACTGAACTTGTAATATTTCATGGCGGATTCTGCGACAGCATTCATAGAGCTGGAGTGAATCGTCATCAGCAATTGACCTCATCATTCCTGCTTCGATGGCATCACCAGTGGAAATGTGAGTAGAATAC
>JAGDQP010043223.1:954-16287 GCA_022664845.1 Lepisma saccharinum
TATTTAGGCGGTCAGGGCTAAACGGTCCAGCCAACTCGAGGAAAGAAATGGTACAGTACATTCGAAAATTCCGTACGTATGTCAATCGGAAGTTGACTTTTCTAACCCTAAAAACTTGGTTTACACAAACCCCGTAATCTAGTGGTTATGATCACAAACTTTAGACGGGCACTGAGGAAGCATGTAGGTTTGTCTTACTGCCGGCCATACTGACAACTTAAAGCCCAAGCGATCTTTTATCATTGCAAAACTTGATCACACTTTCTAATCTATTTCTCCCCCTTTTTAACAACAATATTTTGGGCGATTCCAATTAGATTTAAATGGTTGTTAGAACTACTTAGGGGAGAGAAACTGAATTGTTCAACCAGTTCCGTGGACAAGAAATATTTTCCATGACGTTAGTGCAGTCAGTTTACTCCAAAATTCAAATCTTTATTTCAATTGCTGTTAATTTTACATGAAATAAAAATATTTTTCTCCGTGATCTTGGGTATCGGCAGTTTCCCTATTGTTGTGGAAAAAAAAAAAAAGTAGGTGAGACTATAGTTTAGTAACATCCTACTCCCTGGAAATATAAGTTGAACTCATCGCATCTTAGCTAGATCATGCTACATATAAAAGTGAATGATTGTTTGTTTGATATGTGAATGTTATTAAACAGTTCAATATATTGCCAACTAACTTAGCATGAACAGTTCTCGATAACCTACAAACACGACTGTGGGGGTCCCCACTCCCAAAGCAACACACCTGACAGTGTAGCCATCTTAATGTGAAATTCATTTTTTCTATACGTGTTTTATGCCATTCAATATATCTGCACCAAACATACGACTGTGGGGGTCCAGAACCTCAAGTATCCCAGTTGCCAGTGTTGCTATCTTATTATAAAATTCAATTTCTCTAAAGACTTCTATACCGTTGAACGTACATGCACTATATTTGGCATGAAAACTTATCGATACCTTACAAATGCGACTGTGGTGTTCAACACTCCAATAATTAGTGTTGGCAAACTATTTACCATGAATGGACCGTCATGGGGTTCCGTATACACATTTATAATTATTTAATTAAAAGGGAACTGATATTGTAACTAATAGAAGAGCAAAAGATAGGCCACGTATCAAAAAATTAATATTAACGAAATTCCTGTTGAACTTACTTCTGCAACCCTCTTTTAAACACGAATTCATGCCATAAGTAATACTAAATTAACAAAACATCCACAATGAATTCTTGAATACTCAAATTCAATTCACTTCAACGTCATTACGGTACCTGATTTGCTGAATAGAAGTAAATAATTAAAATAATAGGTGCCTAAGCCATGGGCCAGAAGGGGTCACTTGCCCCACCCCACTTCTCAGACTGAGAGGAAAACATATCTTCCCCCCCCCCTACTTTCGGGGCACCAAACAATATCCAAAAAGTCTGTCTTTCACGGAAAACTACCTCTGTAATAATTTGTTTATTGGCGATTCATATTAAACTATTCTTTACTTAAACAATTTAGTCTAGAATTGTTGACAAAAAAGTCTAATTGCGGCTTCTAAGCATATGACACTGAGATTACAGCGCCACCTACATGGTACTGACAACACCATCTAGTATCTCCTTTCCAGGTGAAATACTTTGATCTGGTGTATGTTTGTGGTAACTTGCATAGTTTTTGACATATTGGCGCCTGACATAACGTATTGCAATGGCTTCACGAAACATTTTTTTATCGATTATTACGCCATCTAGAAGGAATCTGTGAAAATGGATCCTCTAGAAGTTTATTTTTACATGTAGAATCCGAATTTGCAATTGAAACTGGGTGTTGCCATTGCCATTTAAAAAAATTGAAGTTACCCTCGTTTTAGCCGACTACAACGCGACCTACATGAACACAGACAACACCATATAGTGTCCCCCTATCAGGTGAACAACTTTGAATAGGGATATGTTTGTCGTAGCATGCGTCTGGACCATTTGGCGATCCTAGTTTGGTTATGGTTACGGCGCTGTCACTTAATACGTAAAAAACGTTACCATGCCATTCTATAAGGCTCCTCAGAAACTTATTTATATGTTTTAGAAGCCTAAAAGAGCAGGTAAATATAGTTAATCTACTCTATTTAGGCTCCACAATGGCACCGATGGCCCGTCTTTTGAGTGATTTATTTTTAAGCAAAAGGAAAAAGGTGTTTTTCAATCGTTGTTCGTCTGTATAATTACGTTAAAATATTTCATAGACAACTTTTAGATGAGTATCTTAGAAATTTTATCAGGGGTGGATCCAGAAGGGGGCGCAGAATATTGTGGGTGTCTGTTACACCGTATGGTTTGGTTTTTAATATTTCTCAGCTTCCACTATTGAAACTTGTATAGAACGGAAAGCGTTGGGTCCGATTTTTTTCTGTTTTGGACAGATTTCCATTAAATGCAAAGTTGAAAATAAATACTGTAACTACAGTAATAAGATAGATAGAAATGGGTTTGTCATTTAGCTTTATATTTGGTTTGGAACTCCGAAAAACAATATTCCAGATTCTGCACACATACACGTAAATTGTTTTGTTTTATGTTTCACGGCAGCACAGCACTAGAACATTTAATACAACGACGAAAATACTTAATACAAATACAAGAGAGAACTTCCCCTTCCTTCCCGGGTAGGGCGCTCAACGGGGTTCGTCTTCACTTAAAACTTCATACGAACAGCAACCATGATTGCTGCAGACCACAAATACAAATAAAAATTGAAGCTATGCTTATCCTCAAAGCCAATGATACGCAGAATGATTATTTATAATAATAATAATTATTACCAAAAGAATATTATAAAACACCCTGTTGAAAAAAAAATAGTATCCACCGTTCCACTTCTCATTCACCTGTTGAGAAATCTTAAATAACTAATGAACAATCACGGGTGTGACTGTAGGCTTCAAGAAATTATTCATAAATTTAAATACTTTCTACACTAAAAAAGAGCAATAGAGAAAATAAAAAAGATAATAAGGGAAGAAATTGATGGTATAGATTACTCAGGAAGATATATCCTGAGACAAAGGAAGAAGCAAGATCGGGATGGAGAGGGTTTATCTTGCCTCAAAGGACTTGCCACTTTCGGTACTAATGATGATGATGATGATGAAGGAAAATATAAAAATATTGTGAAATATGTCGGAGCATCCAAAACCGTATCTGGAAATTCTAGAAAGGACGTTCGGACGGCATAGCAAAATTGTTCACTGGTTTCAGTGGTCCACATTTTTGCTCAATATCCCAGCTGAAACCTGCACAGTATTATACTTTTAGCTGATCCTATTCGTCTCCAAATCCTCTTACCCAGAAGTTCAAGAATAAATCCTCTTACGGCTAGCGCCATTTTTTTTTCATTTAAAAAATTATCAATGAAATAAAATGCAGTTATATGCTACATCCCCCATTTTTCTCCTAGATATCAATTCGATATAACTAATAATCGAACGGCAATTTTTTGTCAAACGGTATGACTATATAAGAGCCCAACAGCAAAAAACTTAACAAGACTCTTGACAATAAGAAAGCAGTCAATTAGTAAACGTCAGTCTTTACATCAGCACCAAGAACTAATAGCAATGATGGATAGAGAATAGAGGTAATACTTGATATGGGTATAAGGATATGGATAGACGAAAGAATGAAGTTTTAATTTATTAATTTAAATATGGAGCATTGTTGTTTGTAATGTGGACTGGAAATTTGAAGATATCTGTGCTGAGTTGGCAGTTGTTATGAGGCAACTACTATATTCGAAACGTCATTTATATTGAATTTAAACAACTTAATTATGAATAGGTCTTGACAAGGACAATTCAATGCGTTTATATAGGAGGAAATAATATTAATTCATTGAAAAGATTACAAGGAAGTGATGGTTAAGAGAAATAAGATAACATTTAATTGTATTTAAAGAATGTTTTAATTTGGCAAAGAGAATATTTGTTTATGTCAGAAAGTTGGAGAAATCAATCTGGGAAGTGATAATGTCACGAAGATTTATGTTTTACGAGAATATAAAGAGTGATGTTTAGTTTAGCTTAGTTGAACTTACAATATTGATTGAATGAGTCTATTGTCTTTTTGTCTCCGGGCTAAAATAAATCCTTTATTTCACGCTTTCACGTTTTAGTTACGTGAGAGAGGGTGCAGTGCCTTCATGGCGGGAAGGGAGTAGATGGCTGACCTCCTCGTGATTTAGGTCTAAAGGTTAGATTAAATTTGGTTTGTTTGCATTCTAAACTGAATAAATAGCTTCTAGATTACGTAAGGGTAGGTTCGTTTAGGGCAGGTTAGGTTAGGTTTGGTTCGGTTAGTTTCTTAATATCCATCACAGAGGGGTCAGTCATCCTTTCTCATTGCATACTAATCTTGATGTGGCTTTTACGAAAGTTGTGCGAAGTAGTCTCCACTGCTACCACAAGAGGGAGTTAGGCGTCCAGCAGATTTGGAGCAGTTAAAGGGAACATCGGTATCGTTTGTCAAAGAAGCTTTCTTAGCCTCAAGGTATCCAAGGTAGATGAACGAACGAAAAATCCGTGAGAGATATATTATAAAGAGTCTTATTTACAAGTTCCAGAGCTAGCTGGTGATTTATTCGACGGCGACGTTTATTTAAAGGAGTATTAAGTAAAATAGTTTCATATCGACGAAGAAGTATTTTCAAGTTATATATATGTACTTCATTGGATTCCTACAGAAAAGAAACGACCGAGACGACGTCCAAATGTAAAATGGGTAGATGAAATCAAGCGTTTTTCAGGAGCTACATGGATGAGGTTAGCAGCAGACAGAGATATGTGGAAAGAAAAGGGGAGGCCTTCATCCAGCAGTGGATAGAAAATGGCTGAATATGATATATATATATATTATTTAAGTCTACGATTAATATATTTCTACGATTTAGTAAGCAGCTAGCTATATATATATATATAATAATAATAATAAATCACAGCCATATTCAATCCACTAGTGGATGAGGCCTCTCCCCGAACCGAAGGGAGGAGTTGGTCTACTGCTCCCACGCTGACCAGACGGGTTGGGGGTTGGAATATATATTTCCATTTCATATTTCGCACACCACGTAAAAGAATAAAGTAAATATTCACCGTCACCTGACGATTCCTGGGACGAGCGCGCGGGGAGGGGGTCTTATTTGGTGTGAAAGCGATTTGTAAATTGCTGCACTAGAGGGACGTTGCAAACGAGGGATCAGAACAGTTGACAACTTTCCCTTTATGTGTAGTACCACACGTTGGCAAAAAATAATTAAACAATCAGCAATGACACTAAAAAAAAGTCAAAATTGTGTTTTTGTACTTACGTTGTTGCTAGCCTCTAATTCGTGTTGGAAACGTTTTTTTTTTTTTTTCGGTTTCGTTCTTCAACTGAAAACTTCTTCAGGAAGGCAGAAAATATATGTATAATAGAAATGGATGAATAGGGTTAAGAAGGATCTCGGGCAGAAAGGTTTGTCAGGGGTGGAAAAAGACGGAGAGAAAGAAGATGATTAAAAAAAACAAAAAACTTCTCGATATCAATTATTGCACACACACTTCCTCTACCTTCTTTTGCCGAAGAAATGTTCAGTTGAAAAATAAAACCAAAAGACATGTACCAATTGTACAGTCAAAAATCGGTTAACAACTTTATAAAACCGAACAGAGCTCTGCAGATCATAATTGGGCATGATGGAAACGTTGACTAAGGTTAACGATTTTCATGTATGTCAACCAGACGGCCATGAATATACGATGAAAAAATGAAAAACTGGTTATATTTCCTCCTTCATAACATTAATATAGATTAGCCCTATATTCATCCTGAAAATTGGGTAATTATAGACATGATTTGTTGTCTTTCATACTAAGCACTACAACCGGCAATACTTGCGACCCCTGTACACTAGTTAGCCTTGTTGTTTCACGGGATTAGTTACTTTTACATTAAACAAACTAACTACTTTTGGATCGTTTTTGTTTTTCCTCAATATTGGTTCTTCAGATAGTCACTTGATTGTACTTGCTGTTAGTCTCAAAAGAAACCGTAATGTGAAAATAAAGAAAAAAAGAAAGCCTCCTACACAAATTTTGCTACCTGGAAAAGCTACTTTCAACTGTGGTGGATAAATAACAAACAATATGAAAAGAACTGTGAACATCCTGGAACGTCAACACGCAAAGACACCGTAAAGAAAAGTTTAAGTGATGACTTGCGGTTTACGATGATCTGACCTGCCTCGGCTGCTCACAAAACAGGTCAAGTGGAAGATACTTAACACAATGGTCCGCAATGTTTCTCACTCTCGTTAAAACACCGGGTTAGTTAACCAGGGATGATGACACGACGGTCACTCTGAAAATTTCCTATGTCGCAGCTAAAATAGCAAATACTATATTAGGGTACAATATTATGTATTCTCAGTGTTCTTCTTCACGGAAAATACAACTGATTATTCGATTAAACGACTTGCCAAACTCCACCCACCATTCCTTCTTTAGTATGATGTCCAGAAAATCTTGTAAGTGTATGGGTCTTCAAATCGTTAACGTATTACGTAACTTACAGCTTCAAAGAACAAAACTAAGTCAAGAGAGATTAATCGAGACTAAGGGATAATCATGAGCTTCTACCTGACTCTTCAGAAATCTGTTTGTGCCGCTCTGAAGACAGATGCATTTCCGTGGCGTTGAGCTTATTTCCAGGTTCTCTTCCTCCCTCCGTCTCTTTTTTACCTTTTCTGTTATGGTAAATATTGCAGGAGGAAGTAGTCTCAATAAGCTAGTTGCATACCAGAGACTACAGGTTTTGCACGATCCTAATGATATACTTTGATAAAGTGTAAACTCAACAATATCAAGGATGAAGAGTTACATTTTACGTATGCAGTATATTTGTACTAATTGTAAGTTCAGCGGGATCAAAGATTGGAGAAGTAATTTCAATATGACTAAATCACATGTTAGATTGTCTTAGAACGAGAAGTTACGTATTTTACATTGTATTGTTTGGAAGTCAACGTGGATATATATTTGAATAAGGTAGGATTGAATCAATGTACTGTGATTATTGCATGAAACTTATGATCTCAGAATAAATATGAACTACAAGGCCTGGCCTACTCTATCATTAGTATATATTATTATGAGGAAAATGTGCAGTTTACGGTGCTCATTCTAGTGTATAACTCGGGCAAAGTTAAGAATAGGATTCAGTGTTTGCTACGCTAATAATACAACGTAACCTAATGATTAGCTTAACAAGTAGACGCATGAACAAACAAGGAATTATAACACAATAGTGTGCGATATAGATCTGAAACAAATTAGTGATGTCCTCACTCCAAAGCCACCGTTTTGAATCTTTAGTATTATTTCGACACGACCACCAACACAAACGAAATAGCAAGTATATCATTTTCCTCCCAATACTTCGTTCGACCTTTCTTCACTTCCGTGCAGTAAACTTGATCAGGAAGAACCCCAACTGGTCATGGTTGTTGAGTGTCGGAATTACAACAAGATTCATCAACCATTGGGATGCTTATAATGAATTTTCCACATCCTTCATTGACAAACCTTTTCTTATAGGTCTGTCAGTTGATGGTGGATCAAACTGTTAAGAAATTCCAGATACTTCATGATGAATAATAATTCTAACATTATCATTCCAATGTGATCCACAGTACACGATTGTTCATTTTCATCATTTGGTACACTGCAGTCGACCTGCTCGCTCTTCGTTTTCCAATGACTTGTAAACTGGATTGGGAAGATGAAGTCAACGAACATACAGTGCAATCGATTCAAATTTTGGGTAGTAAACAAAGCAAATTTTGAGTTTTGGAAAATCGTCAATAGAAAATGCTCTTAATTCAGCTTCATTAAGAACTTGTGAACAATGAGTAAATATACACAGTATCCCATTCAAAACCACAGCTTGCACCCAACCCTTTTATACGATGGAGTTACAAGATGCAAATAAATGTTCTGTATTGATTTCATTTCATTGGCGGATTCTCGAAACTCAAGACTAACACTTCTTCTAGGGCTACGTCGAGTCAAGTGTTAACACTGCCAAAGAAGCGTACCTCAAGCGATTATAGAATTCTCATGTTCGGAAAATTGAAAACAAAAACACTGGAAATATAATTTTAATAATAATAACTTTGCACCTCTCTCTCTCTTATGTCAGCATGTTTCGTCATTTTCTCGTACCCCGTCAGATTTCCTCTACTCTTGAAATAAAAATGCCAGAACGACACTAATGCTCTCTTGTGAGATGAAGAACAACTTCAAAGTAAGTGAAGGCTGCAGGTTGTCAAGTCACCAACTTCATAGTATCCACAGATGGAACGAATACGAAAAATAATGTATCTAGTCTTCCTTTTAAGGTACTATTCCAGAGTCCATCCGACATGACAAGAAAAACAGAGAACTATTTCAAGAATGTCAGTTCGTCCCACGGTCTGATATAAAGAGATTGCACATTACGAAATAAACACACTACCGCGAGCCGTATCGTATTTAAAATGGCATTACTTTTCATACGTACAACATTAACCTCTTTATCACTATAAAGGGGGCATATCATGTGTTTTTTAAATTACCTATTTTCCTTTCCTTTCGAAGCTAGCTGGTAACTGCAAGAGTCTTATAGTGGAACGATCCCCAACCTGCGGTCGAAGCCCACAAGCCAAATTATTTAACAAAAATGTCTTCTTTAACACAGAAAAAGGAAGTAAAAATTCTTTAATTATCAACTCATGTTGACGAATCTTTGAGGTTTTGATATGTCTAGGCGCGCACTTGCAACTTTCTCTGGTTGACTTTTAATTGCAAAAATGAACGCATACTTCTATATGAGAGCGCGCACACTGGGAATTTTAAAATCGTGATTAAAAATAAATAAATGAAAAATTGCTCCATTTCGGAGGAGATTAAACTATCACTTTCAGAAACAGAAGATTACTTGTGTTTAAATCTCTCCGCGCGCACTAGCAACTGAACTGTTCAATTCGGTGGTTGCGGTTTGTACCCTCAGAAAGAAGTAATTACAAATAATTACAGAGTAAGAAGTAATCTATTCATTAGTAGTGTGTTTTGGACAAAGAGTATCATTGTTGAATTACTTAATTTGAAAAAAAAAAGTACACAGATAAAATGCAGAAACGCAGAAGTGATATTTTAAAATAATAAATTATATTTTCTGTTCAAAGATGTAATTATGAAGTAGTTTATTAAGTTCAAGACTACTTCAGAGTTGAGTTTCATCATTGTAAAACTATTGTAAAACTATCTCAAAATTATTTCGTGAAGTAAATATCTGTTTTAAGTCAGCAATATTCTAGTGCAATGATCTTCAAATGGTGGACTTCGATCTGAATCCGGACCCCGAAGCCTCTTTTCCCGGACCTCCACGGTTTAATACGAATTTGAATTTATTTATGGTCTTTTGGCATCTTTGGCTTACACCGCGTCTGCTACGATTTTTAGAGTAATATGTGAATGTATTGCATTATATGTATACTTGCAATGCACGAAAAGGAAGGAAGTGTTAAGTGAATTCATGCTAATTTAAGCCGTGTTTACTCTTTTAATTTATTGGAATTGTTCCGAAAAGTATACTGAGTAACCAATAAACGTACTGTCTTACTGTTCTGTTTCAATTTATTTACGATCTTTACGCATCTATGGTTCAAGCCGGAATAGGGTAGGGGAAGGAGTCGGGACCCTAAGTTGAAGATAAAATTAATTGTATGGGCGGTAACAGCACTATGGTTTACGCCCGTCCTAGCCTAAGTTGAAGGTACTATTCCTGAATTTACATGGTGTGCCAGGAAAAAAAACCTCAGTCGGGATGGTCGGCCGCTGGTATAGAACCCAGGACCTTCCGAATGTGAAGAACAGCGTTCTACCAACTGAGCTACAGAAACGCGGTTTTACTGTTCTGTGTTACTCATAGTCGACTAGTTTTAGGCATTTTATTGCTATATTACCGTTAATCCGGGAACCAGTAGAAAATAACTGAACAACTAGTCCTGGCTGTCCTAGTATTTTAATGTTACAGCCAATTTTTCTTGTGGTGGTATGCAACTAGCCGAAAAGTGGTATTTTGGTACAGTATGCTATGACGAAGAGCGAATAACAAGTTCTAAAACCTTTCTATCCTTGCTTACCTATCCTAAAATAATTGAAGAACTACTTTTTACATTCTCTCAAACATGCAAAGATCCAGCCAGCCCCGTAGTCCAGGCGGTCACGGTGCGGACTTCGCACTGGTAATTGGTAGACACGCGGGTTCGAACTCCACGGCCGACCATACTGACAGGTTTTCCAAGGTTTCCCTCGCTTTCACCAGGCAAATTCCAGGGTGGTACCTTAAGTAAGATCATGGCCGATACCTTCTCCACCCTCTACCTACCCTATCCCGACCTGAGATAAAGATGCCAAAAGGCCATAAATTCATATTCAAAGATGCAAAGAGTATTTTATAACACTGTCCCGTTAAATGTCTCTGGTTTGCAATTGGATGAATTAAATGACTTTTCTTTTCGCAATTTCTCCATCATCTTAAAATAAGAGCAGCCGACTGCAGTAGCCGTGTGATCTCAAGCGTCAGGCCAATGTCTCCACGGTTCTGACCCCGACTAGGACATGGATGTTTGTGGATTGTAAAGGCTTGACTCTAGTGGAATCGAGACGGACCGAAGTAATTAGTTACTAACATGGACCAAATTTTACCAACATTTTTAGAAAATCAGAGAACAGCCTGCAGCTATTTATTTAAAATCCATTTCAATGCTGAGCAACTAAAATCTCGTAGCGCCACCTAAAAACGTTAGTGATTTTTTGCTCTCACTTGTTTTAATCGTAAGTGCGCGCTTAGGCTAAGACTGGTTACTTTTTTTTTCTGTTACCCTTAAGTACTTCTTAATTAAATGAAACCGTGTTCTGGTTATTTCCAATTATTTCTCTCGTTAGTACGTATGGAATAAATGGTTTAAAATAATTAACTCCTACTTACCATCATTGTGATCATATATAATTTTATTTGAAAACTTGTGGTAGGGTACAGCACGGAGGCCCGGATGAATTATTACAGGCTGCAGAGGATCCGTGACTCGGAAAAGGTTGGAAACCGCTGTTATCGTGTATGAACCGTTACACATTGCTTTCCCTCCCCACAAAAATTTATACTCTGCATATATGAATTTGTTTTTCTACAACGAAAAAAAAAAATATATTGAAGGTAGAGAGAGAGCACGGGTTTTAATTTCTTTCCATTCCGAAATTTCTTAGGCTGGTTTATTCCTTGCTTCCATAGTATCTGAATTATGTCGATAAAGTCTTCCGTGCTTTGAATATCAAAATTTAAACTACTTTATTACATGCACGTTTTAAAGAAAGAAGTATTTTTTCTTTACTTAAAATTACACACCAATCTTTGAGGCAATAAAAGAAAATTGTTGGGAAACTAGCCAATTACTATTCCCTAATATTCCTCTCTTATAAGATGGTAACACATCAAAGGAAAGGAAATTGCCGAGGTATTGGGGTGCCACTAGTGAAGCTTGGTCTTCAATTATCTTTCGTGATGCTCTCGGAGACGAAACACTTTGGGTGGCTGCGAACAAACAAAGAATACACGAACGATCCAAATTAGTGGAACAAGTAAGCACAATATAGCAATTACGCGCTCAATAATCTCCAGAAATCAAAAGACATTTCTCAACGAACAGTGAGCATTACAGGCAACTTCCGAAAGTTCTGAAAGTCAAACAATCAGCTATGATTTACGACCATTTCGCCTGAATTGTAATAATGACAGAGCAATGTATAACGCTCACTTTACTACTAAGGACGTCGTCGTTGCTTCGCAACAGGAAATAAAAAACAAACATTACAATGTTACAAAGTTCTAGAGTAGTAAACATATTTTATGTATAAGGCTATTGATTTTTAGATTCTCTATAACACATGCTAATACCATAGAAAAAAATAATATAGTTATGGCTTTTTCTTTAGCTTGTTCGTTGTAGTTTCCGTAGTTTGTTTTAGTGTCAGCAAAATTTTATATATATTTTTCTTTCGATACCGACTGTCAGGTTTATAGGCGTAACTTCGGTTTCTTTTCAGAGGAGCGGAAAGTTTTTAGGCAGTGAAAAATACGTATACAGAGTGTCTCGTAAGTGACTGTACATATCCTATTGATTAAACAAAAAACGTTCATATGAACATGGACCGAAAAGCGTTCGGAGATGCAGAGCAGCCTAAAGCGACCTCTTACAACGATACGTAAAATGTACATTTCCCAAATACATCAGAAACGATAAAGTATACTTCGATTAATACAAAATGATACATACAATCATCATCTACCTTCAAAATCTTGAACGATTTGGCAACACCAAAACAATATTCGCGAGAATCTGAATTTACAAAATGTCCGCTTTCAATTTCCATCAAATACTGTACCGGAGTTACCAGATTGTACAATTTTTGGAGTGATAAAATATCCCATCAACCACTTTCTATGAATCTGAGTGTACGTTGTTGGTTCTAAATTTAATAAAGCAAATCTTGTAACTTAAAATTTGATGTAATTTAGAGTGTTACCATCCTGGTATAAAGCTGTGTTTTCTCCAATGACGCTGCGTCTGTTTATTGCATATTTGGATCCTTTGATGAATAACATAACACGTGAAGTACTTACTGTTGCCAACTATGCATAATGTACGATATTAAAATATCTTAAATAAAATTATAGTTTCTATTGCATCTCACAAACCTCTCTCACATTTTCGGTCACATGAGGAGAAGTTTTTCTTGTTCTTTTTACTGTAACAAATGAAAGATACTTGCCCAAACATTTATAAGTTATTACCTAACACTAGTGCTCCGATTCCGAGTTGGGACAAGGTTTCTATGATAATTCCTCACATTAAAAAGGACACGAATTTCTTTATAAAATGGAGTGGTTCTCAAAAAATAATACAAGTACTTATTTAGGATACTTCCATGGTAAAAGGGAAAAGAGGTTTAAGTCAAAATTTCGTAAAACTAAGTTTATGTTAAGTGAAAAGATTCGTTTCGGTTGGTATTTTATCAGGATTTTTTTAAAATTGAAATCCAGTACCAATGAACTGACATATGAGTTCAAAATTGTTTTATAAGAATCTATCGTAAAAGAGTTTTATAAGAGTGTAATAAACTGACGTAGTGCAAATTTTTTAAAAAAACTTTATACCAGATTGGCAACACTGTCCACCTAATTACATATCAACATTCTAAGAGCTACAATTTGCTTGCATTAATACAAATCACTTTCCAGAAACACATGTAATCATTTCTGATTTATTAAAAAAAAATATTCGTTTTACCTGTCACTGTATCTAAAGAAATAAAAAATAAACGAGGAATTTTCAGGTGCATGTTCATATTTTTTCCCCTTGTTTAGTTGATGAGAACATGCTCCTACAATATTTACCATCACGTATGAAACACCCTGTATAAATAAGAAAAAAAAATACTTTTTCATGAACGTTAAGGGAGCAGAGTTATCTTTTTTTTTTTCAGTATTACACATTCTAAGCACATACTTTCGTCCAGGTAATATTGAATAGGCAAGTAATTTTCAATTACTCTTGTGCTTATTTAACAATAATGACAAAGTAACATATTCTTTTTTCACTTACAAAGACTCAGAAATATGAAGAAAGTTTAAACTTCCATAAAAACCATCAAAAGGCATGTATGTAGCTTTATTACTGATTAAACAAAGTAATTTCAATCTAACTCCAAAACAAAAGTAACCACAATTCAAACTTTTTTTCTTTTTGTTTTCTTTGTGCATTTACCTTTCAAAGGGATAATCAAATTAAGTACACCTATATTCTTACATATACAAATGCACTTAATTATCTGTAAACATTCGGAAACGCCAGAAAGTCAGAATAACAATGCGAAACGTGCCTTAAAAATAATAGCGACAGAGTTGGCAAGTGACGAAAAGAAGTACAAATCAACATCTTCACTGACAATCACTGAAGAAGAAAATAAAATAAAATTAAAAAAAAATCTCTACAACTATAATTTATTTCTCTTCGGACTTGGAAGTTTTGAATTTTAGAATCGCCTTCGGATCAGCTCTAGGTTTTACTAAATCGTGAAGTTCCGCCGCCATACCAACAGACTTTAAAAAAGAACGGAAAGACTGAGAGAAAGAAAGCGAGAGAGAACAAGAAAGGTACATAAAAGCAGACGATAGCGCCCCTACTGCCACATCTCGCAACTTTTTTTTTTTCAAATAGCAGTAACTAAAACTGAGGAGATAGGAGACCAAGACTGTGACCACAAGACTCAGCAAAATCAGTTAATACTACGACCGGAGTCCCTTTATCCGGAAGACATTTTCACTACAGTTTACCCGAAACTGCCCTGATTTTGACCCAATATGCCTCGATCCTGGGCAGACTGTACACGGGAGGTCCGGAGTCCTATCGTTCTTTAAAATGTATCCAATATAACATTCCATATTGAACTTAATTTTTTTCGAGAAAAAAAAAATGAAAAAGAAGAGTCCCGAAGTTACAATTGCTGTTATTCTTACGTAGAGCGAGAACGAGAGCTCAAAGAAAAAATATAGGAATAACAGTGAATGATGAATAAATCAACATTGGAAAAATAAATGTAAATATGTAATTTCATAAGTATCGCTGGCCCAAAGTTCCTGGCTGGGACATGGATTTCTTAATATATATCATATTCAGCCGTTTTCTATCCACTGCTGGATTAAGGTCTCCCCCTTTTATTCCACATATCTCGGTCTGCTGATATCCTCATCCATGTATCTCCTGAAAAACGCTTGATTTCATCTACCCATCTTACATTTGGACGTCGTCTCGGTCGTTTCTTCCCTCTACGAATCCACTGTGGTGCATTTGTCGTCCACCTTCCATCCGTTCGTCTGGCTATGTGACCAGCCCATCTCCAATTCATCCTCTTCGCAGTCTTGATTACATCCTCTACCTTTGTTTGCGCAAATCCATTAATTTATCTTCCTGTCCTTCCTGGTTATTCCTAGCATGCATCTCTCCATTGCCCTTTATGTGACTCTCAATCTTTGAGTCGTTTGCGCATTCAATGTCAAGTTTCGCAGCCGTACATCATCACGGGTAAGACACACTGATTATAAACTTCACGCTTCAGACACATTGATAGTCTGCTTTTGAAAATAAAGTGTAGTCTTTCAAACGAACTCCACGCCATTTTACATCTTCTATTTATTTCATCAGTC
>JAGDQP010043225.1:4087-16286 GCA_022664845.1 Lepisma saccharinum
GGGAGTAATCAAACTGAATTCATTCATGGACTCTCGCCAGTCAAGCCGGGATAGGGTAAGGGAAAGAATGCTGGACAAGGTGGTCAGAATATAAGTTGACGGTACCATACTGGCATATGCCTGATGTGGCTGAGATTAAAAACACTAAAAGTCTCAGTCTGGATAGTCGGAAGCTCTTAACGAACGCAAGAACCTCCCAAATGCGAAGCAAGGGCTCTACCTATTGATTTACAGCTTGAATGTACAATACTGGAACTGTTTCAGATAATCATTGATCGGAGCCCTTGGTAAAATTGAACTACATGATTGTGCTACTACGGTTGATTTTTGCGTTTAAGGTGTAAGAATATTTCGCTATCAATCTCTGCATCACGGTTACAGCATTTCAGGAAAAATAAATTTCCTACACTCTAATGACATAGTGTCAAACATTCCGGGATATAAGTGAAGTCTAAATTGAACTATACCGTTGTGATACTACAACTGACATATATCTCTATGTTGAAAGTGTAAATAGGATATTCCGCTATCAGCCTCATCTACATATTAATATTTGCTGCATCTCAGGGACAAAATAACTAGATTTCACTATAGTGGCACAGTTCCAAACAATCGTGGATACGAGTCGTTGACTAAACTGCAGTAGACCGTTGCGGTAGCCTAGTAAAGTTGATATAAAACTTGTTGTGGAGGATGAAAGGTAAATATTTCGGTATTTACACAAACATCGTACGACCGCTTATGGAAAATAACTTCATAATAGTATACTGATTTCTGATGAATGTCTTTTGTATTTGTCAATTATGTCTCAGGGGAGCGTTCAATTGCACCAGTATTGTTATTGCATTGGGACCAAATTTATACTGCGAAATTTCTTCCCTGAGAGCGTGGAAGAATAATAAAATTATTGTGCATCGGCAATATTTCAAAATGATGTATTGGAAATCGATGTATATCAATAATTCAGTGTTATAAATGGGATCAAAGAATAAAAAATGACAACAGAGAACTTTCGAGTATATAGGGGGTGAATTAGTTTCAGGCCAATTTCCGTATAAAACGCAGGTTGCAGTAGTCTTGAAATCTGTTGTCGATATTGAAAATCATACATTCAATCAACATTCTTTATAAAAGTGTAATATTTCAGAGGTATTCTCTCCTTGGCTTTAAATGAACTGGAGAATGGGGAAACATCTCTTGTTATGTACAAACAAGCTTGTAAGTGAGTGGCCATATGGCTCAGCGGAAGACCGTTGGACTAGTAACTGGAAGATTCTGTGAACAAACCCGGTGACAAAAATCTTCACTGAGGATTTTTCAGAATGTTCAGAGTGACACTAGGGAAATGCCGGGGTTGTATATACGAGCTTCCAATATCTTCTCCTCCACCCTATCTTGGCCTGGTCCTTAAATTCCTATCCACATTCAAATTCAGCAAGAGACCAACTCTGATAAATCCTTTTTAACGAACACTGCTTAATGATAACTATCAGTCGAAATACATAAGCAGTTCTTAAATCCATCCATTAAGTGGAAAGCGGTAATTCAGAAACTGAATTTGTAACAATTCCATAATGAATAGTCCTTGAAACGTACAGAAATTCATGAGGAAATTTTGAAGTCATTAAGTGACATATTTTATGGAGAATTCGGTTCACCCTGGTGATTGAACGAATCCACCAGCCTCAGTTGGCTATCTGGTCATGAATACGAGACAATTAATCCTGTTCTCGAATCATCGGGTCTAGATTGTGATATGATTTTCTGATTTTCTATGAAGTGCATTCATCATTCATGCTAGGCAAATTTCCAGTCTTAAACGTTTTGGAATTGAATTGAATATATTTGTGGCCTTCGGGCATTTATGGCTCAGGTCGGTAAGATGTAGAGGAGAGGGTAGGTAGCAACCAAGTCGTACCATTTCTGCGTTCGTCTGAGGGAGATTCTGGAAAAACTTAGTCAGGATGAACCACGAGGCCTAGCAAACACACTGACAAGATCAGGTGAGAGAATTTCGTTATTTGTATCCAGATTTGGCTACATTATATGTGGAAAGGGAGCCACGTTACAAACCAAAGACAATACTTCATGCACTCCTGGAATGTTTCCTAAAGGTCAATTTCGGAGAAGTGAAACGAGTAATCTTGTGATTTTTTCTGTACGTCTTCAGTGATATTAGATCGGCACCGTTTTAGGTTGATTGCCATTTTCGGAAACATAAAGTCTCAGAGGATCGGAACATTCCTGCGATTAAGCAGATTAAGGGATTATAAATTGTTATTCATGGCCAATTGATTAAGAACACCTTGTGAGTTATTGTGTTGAAGAACCAGTTGTAGCTTCCGCAAAAGTTGGATTTAACCCTTGCACAGCTCCATGTAATTGCTATTTAAAATATCACTATGGAACGTTTCATCTTGAACATCTGGGATGAATTCTTTGTACAAAATCACCTTGATATCAAGGAAAATGTTCAGGATATTCTTCGCACTCATCCTTAGTTGTTTGGCATTTTTGGGGCTTAGAGAGACGGATGTTTCTACTTGGACAATGGTTGCTCTCTTGCAGGATGATAATGGTAAGATCATTCCACTTGATTAGTTATGACCTTGTAGGCGAACATGTAATATTATGAGTTCTGCATGACTCACAATGAAAAATTTAGGACCTTTGGGTTGCATGAATTCCCATTTACTTAGCAGTACTCTTATAATATTTTCCATTATCAACTCCATAATCAACTAGATCTCCAGTTCATGTGCGCGTGAAATCAAAGAAACATCACTATTCTTTGTGTCCCACTAGCACCAAGCCACTAGACACACTAATTTACAGTACATGCTTACTAGTACAGTACAACTTTGTGGAGCCACACATCACTCTACTACAATTGATTAAAGCGTAGTGGTACTTTACATTAGGGTCATTCCATGATAAATCAAGCAATTCTAGGAGAATTGGTTGCATCAGAATTTTAGAAGGAAAAGAAAATCATAAGTAGGTACCTACATGCGTTAGGATATCAAAATTATTTTTGAAAAAGAAAAATGTTCTGCGCTTAGTTTCCCTAGGCGGCAATATTTCTAACTCGGCGAGTGGTGTCTTTTGATCCCGCAGCTATACACGGAAACTTAAATATCTCAAAAACTGAAAGATTTAGAGAGGTGTCAAAACCATTGTGTAATTCTTGAAGTGAGATCTGGAAACGAATTTGCACAAAATGAATTCGTTTATTCTAACTATTAGGTTGGAAAATGAGTAATTTGGTTTTGATACCAATTTATTTTTTTGAAGGTCTTGAATGTAAGGGTGCAATTTTCTGCAATATTTAGGCCTGCTAACTGAGTGTCTGCATACAAAAAAGTCATGGCGTTGAATCACATTCCTCCTTTTCTACGGGGGTTTAAACATGGTCCTCCCTCGAAAAATGCCGGATTTCGGGCTTCAATATCTTTGATGGGTCGTTATGAAAAAGTCTGAAGTTTGTTGTTAAGGAAGCCTGGTATGTTTCCAACGCACAGTAAAAGCTGCAATTTTATTTCCAAGTGGATTGGCCAAGAAAAAGTAATTCCTCAGAGTTAACATTCCGCATTGGAAGTAGTGTAATAATATAAAGCTACATATACACATAAAATACGCTTGCATTGACCAAAATCTCTTACAAATAAAAGTTGCAATTTTTGTTGAATAGAGCATATACAAAGTGTCTTTGTACTGAGCACAGTATTCACAAAATTTCAGGCTTTTTCATGGTGACCCATTTGAGGTATAACAGCGAAATGTGACAATTTTAGGCGAAGGGTCATGCTTAAAACCCCGTAGAAAAAAGGGATGTGATTCAGCGTCATGAGATATTGAATGCACACACCCTGTTGGTAGGTCTAAACATTGCAGGAAATTGCAGCTTTATGTTTAACACTTCCACAGAAATATGGAGGCCTTAGTGAAGATACCGCATTTGCATTGTATCACAGGGTAAATTCAATAAAAGTTGCAATTTTTACTGTGACTTGGCTACATAAAAAACTCCCTTGGCACCAAATTTCACATTTGTTTCATGAGAACCCACCTGAAACATTTAAGTCCATAAATTCCACATTTTTCGCGAAGGGTCATGTTTGAATCGCCGTAGAAGATGAGGAGAGTGTGATCCAACTCAATTTTTTTTTGTATGCAGACACTCTTTTGGCAGTCCTAAACAATTTGGAAAATTGCAGCCTTATCTTTTTCTCGAAAATAAATTGGTTTCTAAATTCAATTTTACAATAAGTTACATGTTTTTGAGCCTAATGTTTACAAAAACGAAATTCATTTTAAGAAAATATGTTTCCAAATCTTCAGAGTACATTCCAGGAGCTACACAACGGTTTTAATTCAGCTCTCTAGCTACTCTGGTTTTTGAGACATTAAAGTTTCTGTAGAAAAACTGCCATCTGCCATGTTGGAAACGTGGCCACCCCGAGTGAAATAAGCGCGTAACATTAAAAAAAAATGTTCTGATATACTCAGGCATATAAGAAGTCATGTACAAAAAATAAGATTTCTCTAAAATAGTGATTCAACCTCTGTTGGATGGTCTGATATGGAACGACCCTTAATATTTTTATACTTCCAAAATAGTGTGGTTCGTATTTGCGGAACAAAAACAAATGTTAAAATTTTTGATGGGACACTTGCGTAACTTGTACCCATATTGAAGAAAGCAGTGTTACGAAAATTTTGCTATATTGAGATGTAATTTAAAGGTCAGTACCAAAGTTTGAAAATTTTCTTTATCTTAAACAAAATACGAGTTGAAATAATCTTAAGAAATTACAATATATATTTGGTAATTTCCGTACAACGCTATCATAAGATGAACATAACAATATATAATAATAATAATAATAATCTCACAGCGGAATATTGATTGTTATAGGGAAAAATCCTTCTTACTGTCTAGATATCTCTTCCAGTGATCATTGGCAACATACAGAAGAAATTGATTCTGCTGTATGCTTTTGATGTGTGATCGATTGCATTGATCGATCAAAGATACTCCGCATTCTGTTGTATCTATAACACACTTAATTAACCAGGTGCAGTTTCCGTAGCTTACGTAGTTTTCATAAGAATGCCATAGCTAAGATTTGGTTTTCGAATTTCGAGTCAAGATCAAATTTGTCGAAAAATCTCCAAGTGATGACTGGTACAAAATTATTCAATTTTTTTATCTGTACATTCTACCCTAATGGACTATCTTTCGCTTTGGGAAGTTCACATTATCATCGCTTAGAAGTACTTCGATTATTTTGGTTTTTATATGTATTAGTGCTCTTTCATCAAAGAAACCAAAGGCAACATATCAGCACCGAGCTATCAGAAATGTCCATCAACCTTCTTCAGAAAAGCGTTAGCAACTGTACAGTTTGGGTTTCTCTAACAGAAGTAGGCCATGTAAAGGCGCACCTTCCAACCCAGCCTTCAAATATGATTTCACAACGAGAGCTTCCATGACTCAATTCCAGCTTCCTTTCTTTTTGCCAACAAGAAATATCTTTTGAATACCTACATTTTGATTCCGTAAATGGCTTTGTCCAGCCAGACCGCTTTATGCACTGTTGCAGAAGCAAGAAATCTAATTCTACGGGTATGTTCACTTCGAGAAAATGCGATGGAGATGTCCTGGAGTTCTGTGCTATCTTCACGAGGTTGATTATTACTATATTCGATAAAGAGTACAGGAAAAAAAAAAGGTGAATGCACAAGAAAGTGATGTTTCGTAAAACGCAATGTAAAGACTCTCATTTACTACACTGTATTTGATATTCTAGAAATCGCTACAGCTGATGGATTATTTGCTCTTTTGGATTGATACTTTGCTAGTGGTTTGCTGTCATTTCATAGTACAGTGCTAACGGTTAGCTGTTATTGTGTAGTACCAGTGCTAATGGTTAGCTGTTATTGTGCATTACAAGTGCAAAATCAATTTTTATAGAAAGAATGGGATCCCCCTTCTTTCCCTGTGCTCTTCAAATGTGATTATTTCGAGACTATTGTCGGAAACAGCCTTGCCAAGTTTGGTTCTATATTTAGAATTTCTTAGTAACGGACAATGAGCTTGATATCTCCTGAGTTCCTGGGATGTATTAGCAAGAGGAAGGTAAAAGAAAGGTGTATAGGTTTTGATGTGAAAAAAAAAACCAACAACATAAAATGTTATAGAAACAAGAATTGTTCTGTACAGAAGAGACATATCTATGAGAGTAACCGTTTCTGTAGCCTGTGCTAATACCTACTATGTAAACATTGCCATAGATACCTATACTAGAATACCACCTTGTAAACAGAAATTAGAACTAATACAGGGGAATTCACACAAGTAAAGTACAACTGAACAGTTAGAGATTGGCCTCTTTTGAATAACAGATGAGGGAACTTTCTGGATCCGAGTGTTTGAAGGTCACATACACTGTCAAATACAACAACTGAATAAAAATAACAAGAGGCCAAACCCAATGAAACCCTAGGAAAAGGAACATACACAAAAATCAAATACACAAGAAGGAAATATGAAAGCGAAGAACATACCACTCAAAAGAAAAGTCTTGCAGCAGCTGTCTTGGTAAGTTCCTGGATGAGTGGCCGCCCAAAGAAATTGCATTACAAAGATGACTGTCTCCACAAACAGTACTTGAAACTCACCTGGCAAGAGGTGTGAACATAATGTGTACATAATGTGTATATCTACATACAAGCTCATAAGGGTTTATATCCTTGTCAGTGAACAAACACGATATACTAAAAGTTATACATACAGAGCACCTGTACATACAAACGGGATACATACTAATCCAGTATACTCTTTATAGAGACAACATCTCAGATATCGTCTAATAATATAAAATCTACAGCCTGGGCTCCAAGCCTCATTCCAGACTTTGAAATACATACATTTTCCAAACTGTCATGCAGAAAGCGTTCAACGTTCCTTATACAAAGTTTATTTAATTTATTGACGTTGAAAACATACACTTTGACATCAGTATTTTATTATTAGTATTCTCATGGGTGAAAATGACGTGGTGGTGGTGGGGATCGATTCTGATACACCCTCAAAATCAATGGTCTTGGTTTACACGACTAAGGTACATGAACGTTTGTTGGATTTGCATAATTGTTTGGTCTCAAGCTCGTTTAATTTTGATTTCTTAAGCCGTTTGAGAGTCACAAGTCGGGCATTTTAAATTACATTATTAACGAAAGAAGTCACCACGCAAGATTTGTATGCTTCTTATATATCGAATTAACTAATCTAACAAGAATTTTCTCCCTGTAATGACTTGCGTACAGAAGTATTAGTGGTCCGAGGACAATTTGTAGGGTAAACTTGAATTGTTGCCTTATAAATATTTTACAAAACGCAGGCCAAAATTTTACGTTTGACTATTGATTTATTGTTGACGAAATCCAATTCTTTCACTCGTTCATTTCTTCTACTATATTGGGTTTACACTTCCTTTGGTATTCAACCAGAGATATAATATAATTATTATTTTTATACTTCTGACAAATCAAAGCTAGAAAGTATCATGTGTTCCTAACTGTATTTGATGCTCATACTAAACAAATACATATATATTTTAATTTGCAGATACTTGGAAGAGAAGTACGACAGACAACTGTGTAACCATGAATATTCAGCAGCTACGTTATCTCTTGCCTTTGCTGCTTGTTGTCTTTCTTCTTACGAGACAGGAGATAATGTTTTACGATTTGGTCATCGCTCTGACGCAGATGAACTCCATTATAATATTCTATTTTATCAGTTATCAACTCTACGTAGCAGGACTATATTTCATCTTTGGATGAACTGTGAGTATAATTGAATCTTTAGATTACTTGTGATTGACGATTTGTGTATTAAATTACCTAGGTATAGTATGTAAAAGCTATCAGCAGACATGAAGAAATACCAATAAGACTTTTGAAGATGTAATGTTTCTCGACCGAAAGAGGACTACCAACTACTACACAATTAACCTAAAGCAAATAAAAGTTACGAAATGCTAAACCACTCTCTTAGAAGACTTATTAACATTAGTACACTGTAGAAATGAGTCGTATTCCAACTTCTAATCTTTGAGATATGATACGTTTTTTTCTTTACCAGAAATAGTGTTTCAGACGCTATTTTTTGGACATTGTAGTTATATTTTCACTGCTGGATAGAGATACTTATATAGATAAAAGAATTGTACATGAAAATTCAATTCAACTTGCGTCCACATGAGTACAGAAGTTCTAAGCGGAGTTATTTTAATGAATCATGAACAGCGTGATATATAACCTATTGTTATATTGTTATGTAGAATAATGGCGAGTTCACAAAACCCTTAGCGTAACGTAACGTAATAATAAGAACAATGTATTAGAGCATGAAGGTTCATATTAACCTTTCACATGGAGAGAGCGAGGTGCTGTTGAGTGTTACTCAAAGTAACATCGTTGTTCAACTATAATGTTAAATCGTAGTTAACTTGTGTTGCTTCAATAAAATAGAAGAATCCTAGTTCAATCAACCTACAAACTATTATGCCTGCAATAAGTTGTGATGATTGTTTTATAATTTAAAGCTCTGCAGCCTGTAACTTATCTTTAGTACCATGAGCCTCACCAGATAGCAAATACTATACCTCCTGAGATCTTAAATTTAGTACAAAAGTCATTATCTGAAAAAAGTGTTCTTAAAACTAAAGAAAATTTATGACATTGCTATATGAGCTCTATTAAGATTGAATTTTTAACTATGCTTATTTCAACACTTAGTCCAAACTACATGTGTTGACAGAAAAGTCCTACGAGGAAGCGTATTGGCTTAGTTTTTATTGGCCAATGAAATCAAAGTATTCATGTTCAGGGAAGACTCGTAAGCAAAAGACCCACCAGGTTCATATTTACTCACAAATAACTAAAGAGTTGTGGTAATGGCCGTTGTAGCGCGTAGGCCCTAAAACACCTTTAAAGGATGTTCTATACCCTTCATGGTAGCGGGCCGCAGTTGCTTAACAATTAGAGCGCTCACCTCTGACGCTTGAAGTCGCCAGTTCAAACCCTGCTCGTGTCATGTGGGCTTTGTGGTGGACAAACACCGTGTGCGTAGGTTTTCTCGGGGTTCTCCCGTTTCCCCCCAATTTTATTCCAGCAATCGTCCCATCATCATCCATCCATTCGGCCTGATCCAAAGTTGACTAAAATCCTTAAAATTAAATTCAAAATTCCTTGATGGTAATGGGCTGCAGAACTTGCAAGGGTGCTTAGGATACTGATTGGGACTCAAAATACAATGTACTAATATAGTCTTTTAGAAGAACATGAACGTGTTAAAGCAATGTGCACTTTGAATTAAACTTTACATAAACCTTCCTTGCGATTTGTGAGGGCCCTACAGTAGACCTGCTGAAATTATAATCCAGTGCTGCCGTTATGTTGGTCGTCATAAGTCTTGGGTTTCAAAATTGCTTATTTTGGAAGACCAACAAGACCCTAACGCTGCTAATACTACCACAAATGGATTAAGTGCTCTTCTTTAATGGTTAACATTACGCTTCCATGACAAAAGAGTAAGCATAGAGCCCTCCTGGAAATTTCCGGGAGTCCGGCGGGCCAGTCACCCCTGTTCATGTATGGTTCTCAATATGAGACTAATAGGTTACTTAAAATTAATTGTCTGACATGGCATTAATGGTCTCCCACCAGGCATTAATGGTCTCCTCAGGTGGCGGATAAGGGAATGTCTACCAGATATGGTGGGTACCGGAAATGTTTCGGGGCGACCAAAACCAGTATCGCCTCTTTGGAGTTACTAAAGGAATTATAAAGGCTAGGGCAAGATAACCCTGAACAAATGGTGAATGGAAGCAGTTTCACCATTGCCAACTTGAGGCTGAGGATGAATGGCTTTGGCAAGACTCAGAGACGGACAGAGAACATCATAAGATAAGATAAAATGAATTATGTGGGCAGTAACAGCACTATGGCTTGCACAGAGAACATTATCTTGAATGTCTGTCTTTACTGCGAGGTCGTAGAACTGACAACTCTACATTACTAAATCATGTCAAGAAATAGTAGCAGATGGTTCTTGAATTCTCCTGGGGTAAAAAATTCCGGAGATAAACTAGTCCCTCATTCGGATCTCCGGGCGGAGACTGCTTCAGGAGGCTCAAAGAACAGGATTAAGAAAGACCTTACAATAGGGACATGGAACGTACGAACGTTATACCAAACGGGGGCTCTTCAGGTGGCTGGTAAGTACGAGCTGGACATATTAACGATACAAGAAGTCCGGTGGGAGGGTCAGAATAGCATTCAACAGGACAAATACACTTTATACACATTCTTATAATTTCGCCACAGGATTCCTCATTAAAAACAGTATTTTTCCGGCGGTTCAGAATATAGAGTTCTTAAACGAAAGACTGTCGTACGTTACGATACGTCCCAAATAGTGCAACGCGACTTTAATAAATGTCTATGCTCCGACCGAGGTGGCTAATGAAAAGGACAAAGATAGATTTTACGAGGAGATAGTAAGTTTGTTTGGCCGATTACCGAAGTACGGTATAATACGAAAATTGTGTTAGGTGATTTCAACGCTAAGGTAGGGAGAGGGGAAAAATATAGAGCAACGATAGGCAAATTCAGCCTTCACGAAATCACCAACAATAGTGGAAAAAGGCTGATAATTTTCGCGATCTTGAAAACCCTACTAGTAAAGAGAACAAACTTTCAGCACAAAGATGTACATAAATACGCATGGGTATCTCCGGATAGCAAAACTCTCAGCCAGATCGATTACGTATTAGTAGATAGACGAAGACATACCAATTCACCTTTGATCTTACAAAGGAGCGGAAGGTGACACCAACCGTCAGTTAGTGATCGCAAAAGTAAGAGAAAAGCTATACATCTCGAACAAAGAAAGCATGGGATAAAAACAACTTAAATATGAAGTTAAACAATTAGATAATTTAACAAGCAAATATACTGATGGGGTAAAAAAAAAGTTCTATTTTTTTTTCCCATCGTGATTAGAATGTCAAAATATGTGCACAAGCAAATTTTAGCATCTCGAGCGCAATTACTTTGGGAGATGTAGATGATATAATAGTCAGATTCTTGTTTCTGGAGAGTGAAGAAAAAGTGTTGAAATACTCTTATATTTGTAAAATACTGAAAGAAGTGGAAAGCAAATACATAGTAATGGGTACTGGGTGGAAGGCGATACTTGTTAGAGGCCATATTCTTCACGGCCGCCATCGTGAAGTCCGCCATATTGAATCTCGATTGATTTTCTTTAATGGGAAGGGGGTCGTGTAATATGTCATTCTGGGTTAGAATTTTACGAGAAAAACGTTTCTAAAGTCAGTTTTGCCTTAAATGTATTATTGTGAGAAATAATGGTGTGTGACATTAGTATAGGCTACCGGTACTGATAACAATAGCCTGAAAACACCATTTTGTTTTAAAATAAGGAAGGAAATGTAAACTAAATGCATATCAGTATGGCAATATTATCAGGAACAATGTATGCATTTAGGTTTCGATTCCCTCATTATTTCAAAACAAGATGAGTGTTTTCAGCCTATTGCATCATTAGCACAGCCTAGCGTCACATACCATTAACTCGCACAATAGTACATTTACGGTAAAACGAACTTCAGATACGTGTTTATCGTAAAATTCTAGCCCAGAATAACATATTGCATGACCCCCTTCCCATTAAAAATAAAACGATCCAGATTCAATATGGCGGACTTCAAGATAGCGACTGTGAAGAACATACCCTCCAACAGGCAGCACCTTCGACCCAGTACCCATTACTATGTACTTGCTTTCCAGTTCTTTCAGCAGTTTACAAATATAAGGGTATTTTCACGCTTTTTCTTCACTCTCAAGAAACAAGAATCTGACTATTATATCATCGATATTTCCCAAAGTAATTGCGCTCGAGTTGCCAAAATATGCATGTATACATAGTTTGACAATTTAATAATGATAGAAGAAATGAAAATATAACTTTTTCTGCCTCATCAGTATGTTTGCTTTTTAGCGTAAAGGCAAGCTACCAACTGGAAATGTCAAATAGGTTCGAAACCTTAGCCGACTCTAGTAGTAATAAAGATGAAGTTAATAGTGAAATTGAATGTAAATAAAA
>JAGDQP010043226.1:0-16286 GCA_022664845.1 Lepisma saccharinum
AAGATGGCGGGGGTGATCTACAGCGTTAAGGTTGACAAGAGGACAACATATTAAATGCGTTTAATGAAACTAGCTTCAATTCTTCCAGTGCAGAAGACTAACCAGATGAAAGGACCTGCGAATTTGAGAGTCAACTGTTGGTTAAATCGAGATTACGCAACTCAAATCTGAATCAGTCTCTACCTTTTATTGGTTGAGGTCTGGTTCAGTGACAGACAGACAAAACGAAATAAAAAGAACAGTCGCAAAATTGCTGCTCTATCTTTTACCTATATCGAAACGGAATGTCATGTATCCTAGTGTGAACACAAACACTTTGCGTGTCTTAAACATTCATTTTGAACAATATTCTATACGACTAGACTGTATTCGTGACACCTAATCTAACACATAAGCCGACAATATCAGTCGATCATAGAAATATGTTTGAAGGCAGAACACTAACATATTCTTTCGTGTCTATTGCGATGATATCGATTCAGAGACATTGAATAACTAACAAGACTGCGTGAAAAGTGTTCATAATAGGTCATTGTGCTCTATTTTTTTTCTCAAAAGCATTTGATCGACTAGTTTCGTGACCTAGATTATTAACTATAGAAAGGGACTCTGTTCTACCATGTAAATAACCTTGAAAAATTTGCCACAAAATAAATGTGTTATTTCTTTTACAATATATGAAGTATGAAAACATCATTACTTTGTGAATTAGATACGTTGTTTACTTATAATTTTAATTATTTATGTCACTGACAAAGTTACTTTTTTCTTTAAAAAAAGAGTAAAATATTATGGTGAATTATTCTGTCCTGAGGATACAAAACTGCCGAACAAAAAGGTTTCCATTTCATGAATACTCGATTTTTCGTGGGAAGTAGCAGGAGAACAAAAGTAATTCTATGTAGTGACCAAACGTAGATAAACTCTGATATTATTTATTGACTTGAAATTTTATTGATAAAATTAGCTTCAAGACCCGTTATGGGACTGAGGGATGATTTCTGTGTGCGATAACTCTTCTAGGGGGTAAATGGCGAGAGGGCCAGCGTCCATGACATTAATGTTGGTGCGAAACTGATGAATTCTTTGCAAAATTTCTGTGAAAATGAAGGACAGTCGGATTCGAAACTGTATCCATCCCCAGTGCTGAGCCGTAAACAATATTCGAGACTTTAATACTGAGACTTAAGTTATAGCAATTTCACTGTAAATAGGGATGGACCTGACGGGAATTAAACCCGTGACCACGCGCACAGAAAAAGAGTGCACTAACGATTCACTCACCCTAAATTCATCCAGTTTTTGTGTACAAAATAGTGCTATGAAGGTAAGTAAGTGTATTATTATTCATTTCGTTAACATAATTTAAAGTTTCTTTGACTTTAAAATAAAAATTTTGTAGGATGTTTTTATGTATGCAAAAGAAAATGCTGTTTTAGATTTAACGCTGAAATGAATTTGTTGTCTACAATACAGGCGAAGATGTTCGTCGTTGACAGGCTGTCACGAACAGAGGTCTTACGTAAAAGCAGAACTGCGTAATAATGTTACGTAAAGATAAAACTTACTCGGAGAACATACGAACTGATACCAAGGAAAGCGTATCTTTCTATATATTTTCTGAAAGGGTTTAGTGAGTGAAGTCGCCTACTATCGAAATTAACTCCGCAGTTTCAACTTCTGTGGAATGCGGAAAGAAAATGTCTGCATAAACTGGTTGGCAGAAGTACGGTAACTTGGCAGAATTGAAGACTGTTTAGCGTAGTCCTCGTAGCCCAGGGGTTTTAAGCACGTAATTTTTGATGTCCCATATGCATAGGTTCGAATTCACAAACTACCAAAACTTTTCTTTTCACTTTTTCCTAGTTACGTCGGAACGTTTAATTTTTGTTTTGTACCAATGGCAAAAAATTGAGTTCACATTCTAAATAATACAAATTGCGATGGTATTAATTAGAATTTGCAAATGTTTTAATAATGTAGATAAGAATAAGGACAATGGCGAAAGACTATAACTATTACTAAACATCATCAATATTAATTGTTACGAACGACCAAAATGAACAGCTAAATTTCTAAGGACGGGACCTACAGTTTCGGACAAAGTGTGTTCCGAACCACTCCGTTCAATAGTCCCCCACGGACTCGATCTTTTTGTTGAATAGGTTTGTGTGTAGCGTTACACATAAAATTTACTTCTTGGTGCGCGTGGACACAGGTTCGAGTCCGTGGAGAACTATTAAGCGGAGTGGTTCAAAACCCACTTTATCCGAAACTACTTGAATGAAGAAAAAAAAAAAAACGTAGCACAAAACACTATTAAAAGTGACTGACTAATCCCCGTATAGCATGTAATGGTAAATTAAGTCACAAATAAGCGTTTTTACATACTTTTAGTGTTGAAAAAAAAAGTACAAAAGGTCTTCGAGGACTTGTAAACGCAAAAGTATGTTCCAGTACCGAATCAATGAATGGACGACATTGATGGTTTCTATGCGCATGCAGCATTTGACTGATTCCCTTCTAGCACGAAGAAGTACAGTAAACTCTCGATTACCGCGCGCGGATTACCCGCGGTCTTCCTCTCCTGTTTTACAATTACGATGCATCACTTTGTGACAAAATGTTGTTAAAAAATCTTCAATCACAAATAAAGAGAGGTGTTTTAACAAGATAAAACAAAAACGACTACTCATTTTTTTTTGGTGAAAAAGTAAAGCCAAAAAATTTGTATGTAAAGAAAACTGCTGTTATTAAGTCATAATTGTATGTAGAAATTGTTCTAAAGCATTTTCTTGTTGATTAGTGTACTTTTTCGGACATTTTGCGGATTATCTGCGGAATTCGCTTATCCGCGGTTGCCGCGCCACCTAATTTCGCGGATAATCGAGAGTTTACTGTAACAGCAATCTTCAGAACTCTTAAACTATTGTTATTTCATTTCACGATTGTTTTACTGAACCTCTTTTAGCATGCAGCAATTCAATTGTGTACCGGTACTTGCTAAATTTTACGATTTTTTGTTCAGGCAAAAAATATGAAATTAATTACTTCTGGAGCTTTCATTATAACGTTTGTAATATTTGAAACTTTAATTAATATCCAATTGAATTCAATTTCATGGATTTATGGCCTTTAGCAGTCGCCGTGGCTCAAGTCGTAGCACGCCTAACTTACCCTATGAATCGGGAGGCCTGGGTTCAAATGCCGGCCAGGAAGCTCGAGACTTTTTTTCAGCGCTACCGTGCCTGGCGCTCTGAGCTGTACTCAACCTTGTATGTACCAAATTGTGTGAGTACTAGAGTTTTCTTGGTATTCTCGGAAACCTTTGGAGATAAAGGCGGTCTAGTGTGGGATTGGCCATCCCACTTTACTTCGTGACGCTGTTCAAGAATATTTGGAGGGCTGCTTCGAAATCCCCCATGCACCGTTCACGCTTTTTTACCTTTAACAAACTAAGTCTCAGGGTGGGGGAGAGGTTGTTGAAAGATAGTCGGTCAGGACCCAATTCGTAGGTACCATTGCGTCAATTACCTGGTATGATTGAGGAAAAACGATGGAAAAACCTAAGTCATGATTGAGGAAAAACAATGGAAAAACCTAAGTCATTATGGGCGACAACTCAGTTTTAATTTATATCATATAATGAAATATTTTGCTTATAAAGAACCAAAGAAAAAAAAACGATCAAAATCCATTCTAAGTGGAGATTAGTATTTTAATACTATTAGGATTCAAACGAAACTATACGACTATAGTGCAGAGCTGAAACGGGTTACCGGGTCATTCTAGTCAACCTTTGGACCATGTCACCTGGTCATCGGGCTGTGTGCTTAGGACTCGGTCCGACCCGGTGACGTGATTTCGACCGGAAAACCCGGAGGGCAAACCAGTGATTTAATTATTTCCATATTATACACTGTTACCTTCGAATAGTGTTTCTTTTAGGGGTGACCAGGACAGGGGTGACTAGGACCAGAGCACGAAGAATACGTCTCCGAAGAGTTTATAACAGTATTAATAACAAATTTAAATACTCTCATATTCCTGGAACGAACAGAAATACTGTCACCTGGGGTTACTTTACACACTTTCCTTTTTAACTTATGCTTTAACGAAGGGGTCACAATATTTAATTGATTTATACCAGAGGAACAAGACCAGGCCAGCAGGCCATTCGGGTCAAGTTTCGAACAGGTTCTTCTTTACGTTGACCAGGATACATTTTCCATAGAATAAATATTCTTTAGTATTTTTGTAGTAACACCTTCTTTCATGATTCGAGAGTTTTGACAGTGTTCTAGTAACGAATGTTTTAGGTACTGCACCCATTAAACTGTGAACAACACGAAAAACAAACACAGCTCTCTTTTTACTACGAAATGTTTATGCTTCTAAGAAATCAAGAGATTGAATTTCACACAAATGGAATAACAGATGGTAGGCAGAGATGAGGAACATTTGCTTCTAGAACTCCCTATTCTATTTTGAAATTCAAAATCTATGCAGGCAACATGAAGTTTCAAAGTTATCCAATTTATAGAGGGAAGGTTGTTTAACTTAATTCTGCAACAAAGGGGAGGAGTTGTGAAATCACTGTCAGTAATATCTTACGCATGAGTTCTACACAAAGGAATATTCGCAGCCGAGGAATCATATCGACAGAAGTTAATTTTACTCATACTTTTCGCTTTATCATGTTTCGTACACGAGAGAAAATTACAATATGATAGTAGCCAAAGTATTTAATTTGGATTTGAAAGTAACGTTTTTCATTTGCTGTGCACCATTGGCCTTTGTGTCAGTGGACAACAAATGAAAACTGTGTTAGCGTATAACACGTCCTGCACACATATTGGTTACAATCAGGTCCGAATAAACAGCGATTCCACTGATTCTGTCAGATCCCTCCAATGGGGGCTGTCACCCTCTCCAAATTATTGAGCACACCTCCAACTTGAAATTTTTACAATTTATATCTATAGAAAGGCAGCAAAACTCCCCTTACAGCCCCAAACTGAATTCCTGGCAGAATTCTTGGCAGATTCATACATTTTTGCATCAAATATCTTTAGCATACAACGAGAAAAGTAACGGTTCTCCCTGGCATGGTTAAACAATATCATTCAAGGGTATCATGTAGAGGAACAGGATTCTATACCCGTTCCCAGCAACAAATTTTCGCTTCTTTTGTAGGCTACTCAATATGCTTATTGATGCATGTTTACCTATTAAAGTGTACAACAATTACGCAAATAAAGTGTTTAAACAGAACGAAAATGGGATTTTTTTAAAAAAAGAAGTTATTAAAATCTGACTGAGGTTTTAAAATATGCTTTAAAACAAGTTTACTTCATTTTACAGAGAAGTCTCATTTTTTACACCTTATTATTTCGGTTAATCCTTGCGCCAGAATACTGAAGTTGCCACAACGTTTCAGCCGGTCTCTAGTCAAGGACAAACAACACAAACAGCTGACGGAAACACATCTACTCCAGCGTTAGCTCCTGGTAAGATATTGCCCGCAGTTGCTGCTTAAGTAAATAAAAGTTTACATGTGTAGTGGGTACAGATAATCGTATACACAGACAAGTAAGTAGCTTGCATTTTGAAATATCTGCGTATTTTCTGACTTGGGAAAACTTTCTTCCCTATGCGACAGATGTCTCTGACCTCAATACCTTATTCATAAAGATAAAATTCTGTGATTGGTTCAACATTATATTCCCGTTAGTTGAAATATGGCAGTTTGAACCAATCATAAGCTTCAATATATCAGGATGCTTTTGAAAATAAGGTATTAAAGTCAAGAGACATCTAGCGGTGAAATAAGAAACTTCTTCGAAGCCAGAAATGATTAATATGTTATTAAGAAGAGCCGTTCAGATGGCAGACCCGGCAATATTAAAGAATGAAGCAACTAACAAAGAGAAATATGAAGATTTTTAAGCAGGAAGGAAGCAGTTTGCTTGGATCTATTCTGTGTTATTGCAATTTTCTGCTTATCTCTAAAATGAACTAAATATGTTCAGTTTAAAAGAACTAATGCAAATATTTCCGTCTGAATAATACAAGACAGTGACATTTTATATAAAAGTTTTCCTACCTCAGTGATTACGAAACACTCAATCAAATATTTATTATACTAGTGATTGCACCGTAAGATTAACTGTAATTTTACCATAACAAACAGTAATTTTATTGTTATACTGGTACCAGTGGCGTCTCGTGGGCTTGAAAGGTGGTAGTTCACAACCAGTGATTCCGCCAGACCCCCTTTTCGGGGCTGTCACCCCCCCCAAAAAAAATTGTCGAGCTTATCCCAAGCATGAATTGTTACGGTAAAAAATAGTTGAAACCGTGCAAAACTCGTTACAACCCCAATTTTTATTTAAAACCCCCAAAACTGAAAATCCTGGCAGAATCTCTGCTCCAAAGAGCAACGAAGAAAATACGAGAACAAGAAACACATCGTTCGATCGCTTGAAACCATTTCTCAATGTGCTAAATAGAAAATAGAACTTATTTACACTATATACTGAGTTAAGAAATGGAAAAGGAACTCCACACAAAAATAAGTAGTTTGACTGGTAAGGAATCACCTCGCTTTTTGAGGTATGCTGGTTCAAAAGCTCGACAGTGCAGCGACGAATGTATCTCAGAGCAGTTTTCCACGAAAGTATACAAATGAAAATTGTCTTTCATAGTAAATACATACACAAAATATTAATGATAATAATAAGAAATTAAATACTGTATATCCTTCTTGCCTTTATTTGTATATGAAGTACATTCTTCTGTTTTTCTGGGCAGCAAACTTATCTATAACTCTTTGGTTGAACGACACACTAAAAAAAAGGTTGTTTATTGTTTACGCAATGTTGCAAACTGCTTGATACTGTTCATTAGCTCTTCGTTTATTACTGATACTGGAACTCAAACAATTTTATGTAAATAGAGATGCAACATTATGTTATTTAAGCGTTTAATATATTTGTCCATAAACGATTTATTGTGTATTTTGCGATTTTGGTATGTAATGAACGTTTATCCTTGCTTCTGCCAGAAGATTTGATTACATTTTAAACACGAGAACGGGTGGAAAAGTCAAGGAGAGCTAGCAACAGTGCTCACTCCTGTTCTTCTGCTATCTTCGGTCACTCTAGGATTGTGCACGCCGAGGTCCCATATACACAATGTTATAAGTTAGGCCTAACGCCAGTTAAGCGCATATGGGGCAACGCGTTCACAAACGAAATGTGAACTGGAAACAAATTGGAGAGTAATAACAACTTGAGAAACGAACTGTATGCCTATACCTCAGTGTAACAATTTGAAATGTGGTGTGTTTTTAAATCTTTCGATAAGAAACACAATCTGAAACGAAAATAATAATAATAATAATAATAATAATTCTAAAATAGTTGGCAGTTCACGTGCTCCTGTGAACGTTACTACGCGACGTCACTGACTGGTACTGAAAAGAACGTATATTTATCAAATACTTATAACTTTTTATAGTAATTAACGTTCCCTAATTAACGCAGGTGTATTTTTAATTGATGATACCTCCTATGTTGGTGATACCTGCATCAGTATATATATACATACAAGCGACTAACAAGATAATACAAACATTTAATGTCATTGATCCGCACATTTCCTACAAAGTAAATAACTATTTATTGGATAGTTGCACTTTCTAGTCATCGCTCATAATTCAACTATTTGTAACATAGATCAGAAGTCGAATCATATAAATTGTGCAATAGCAACTGCGCAATCTATATCATTATGTTCCTGGCTTCAGTGACTCTTGACTGAGTAAATATTATGTTTAAAACAGCTTTTAAATATGCATGACGTGTTTTAAATTCTGCTATTGACTTGAGACAACTATTCTATGACTTTTCAGTTAATACTAAGAACGAGCCTCTTTAGAGTCTGTGGCGTGGAATGTAAATTGTTTTACTTTCACGTGCTGAATGAGAATGAAGAAGCTTGTAGTTTTTGTGAAGTGCAACATAGGGACAATATTTAACACTGTATTTTTAAAGTCCAAGAGTTTTCTGTGAAATGTTACACAGCTAATGTTGTAAGGTAGAAATATTAAATTTAAAGCTCAGGTTACACACATTTGAACATAGCTGGAAGAAAACAAGTTAGTGATAGAAAATTGCGATCTTGTAGCCAATACGACATCACGTATTAAAAATGGCAGAAGTGGACATCATAAATCTCAATTTAAATACAGTATGCAACATTATGGTAGAAGCAAGTTAATGTGTATGGTGTGCTCGGGGAAAGTCTCAGGTAATTTATAACATTTGATGTAATTTCATGCTGTAGGGATATTTTATGATATGGGGTACAACGTCCCAGGAGTAACATCCCTCCTCGAGCACAACCTCGACTGACCCAGTGAGGATGAATGGTTGAAGAAGAGGTACAGCAAAACCGGGTCACTTTTGCTTACCCAATGACCAGGCCTGTCCCGGTTCAAAACTACGACCTGAATGAGCCGGTGACCCGGTTTTGACCGGAACAACCTGACTGACTCAATGACCCGCCGTTGATCCAAATTCGGAGATATATGATCCAATGATCGATTTTTCACCTAAATGACTCCATGTTGTCCTTATATTACCAATTCTTGTTTCTGTAACTTGAATCAATCACTATGTTCATTTGTGAGATTAACGAAATGTTTCAGAACAGCATTCCCGAAGGAGGAGTTATTTGCACTCCTCCATGGGTACTTTTATTCTTTCCGGGCATATGAGACTATTTCCACATGTTATTACAATTTTAAGTGCTCTGAGTGGTAAAACCTCCATTCCTTGTTACCCTTGAAAGAAACATTGTTCAAACGAAACAGTATATAATAAGGAAATACTTAAAAGCTCTGCTCCACCCTCCGGGTCATCAGGTCAGACCGGATCCCAATTATAGAGCCGGTGACCCAATCCAAAACTTGACTCGAAAGGCCCAGTCACCCGTTTACAGTCACGTTTCGCTAATCCATATATCATCCTTCATTCTGAAGGATGTCCCTCAATAATTGTTTCTGAAGTACCGTACGGTATATCGATTAAATGTATACAAGAAGACTTGCTTTCGTTTTATATCAGACGCAAAAGCAAAAGATAAGAAGCTCTCAGAAGGGACTTCGCGCAGTTTCCCCTCGCACTTGTTGCAGTGCACTTGAAATTTCTTGTTCTACAAAGTGCAAAATTACACAAATCATCTGCCGTTCATCAATTATGTCAGGTGTTGTAGATCTTGGAGCCTTGCAGACGACGCCTATGTGATTCTCTGGCGACGTAAAACTTTGAAAATGTTTATTTTATTTCAGCAATTTTAGTAATAAGTGACTTCCTCTCGTCCCAATAAAGAAGTACAATGCTTTCACAATCCATAACCATATATGCGACAGACGGGATTCGACTTTGCGCCGACGTTTTGCGAATAAATGAAAGTCGACTTCCATACGCGTGTGGGGTAAGGCTCTAAGTCGCCGTTCATGAGGTTGCGGGTTCGAATCCTGCCTGGCACATGGATGTTTAAGGATTGTAAATGCATAACTCTCATTTATCGTGACGAGAATTATTCAGCATAGTTAATAAAATGGCCCAAATATTATATATATATAAAAAAAATACGTCGACAAAGAATCTCACAGGTGCCGTCTGGAAAGGTTTCAAGATATGCAACACCTGACATAATTGACGATGTCAGCTGATTTGTTTATTTTTGCATTTATTTATTTATTTTATATGGGTCAGTCTAGTAATTTTTGACTTCGACCCGTCACGATTTGCCCATTTACAGCCAGTTGAAATCCACACCCATGCCCCTGCCGGGACTCGAACCCGGGACCTTAGAGCCGTTGGCCTAACGCCTCAGACCGCACGGTTTCCCGGCCGGCAATGTGTATTTTTGCAGTTAGTAGGACTAGACCTTTCAAGTACACTGAATCTTTTCTGCAAATGCGAGGGACACTTGCGCGAAGTCCTTGTTAAACATAAGTCATAATAATTCTTCATCCTTCTGCAAGAATTGTGTATTTAACGAGTACTAATAATAGGCCTATAGAAGCTGTTCTCAACCTGTGTGCCGCGGCACACTATTGTGCCACGAAACTTCTGAGAATGTGTGATTTTGCTGGTAAAAGTAACTCATGTAATTTCACTAAATATTTATTTAAAAAAAAAGCACCAAGAAAAATATTCTAGAGCCTAAACATATTTATTTTACAGTGAAATTATTAGTTTGTTTACGCCTTGCAATTAATGACCAAGTCTCCCGCATTGTTGTCAACTCGTACGTTAGTGTGCCGCGGGAACACACTATAAAAAGTAGTGTGTCGCGAACAAAAAAGTTGAGAACCACTGGTCTATATAGTATAATATTAAGGTGGAGTCAGTAATGACGTAGTGAAGTAGGCATAGTGAACCTAGCAGAATTCTTTACACGGAGAAAGCTAACCTAACGAAATGGACCTGCCAATTGATAGTTACAAAAGAGTTCAGAAATGGCCAGATTAATTAAGGCTACTAAATTCAAATCTGAAATCAGTTTCTTCTTACAAGTTTTAGTTGAGGCGTCAGCCAATTGCTGTCAGGTGGAGGGAAATTTCCCTGAAAAACGAGAAAATCTGGTTCACAAGAAAGGGAAAAGGAAAAAAAAAATAAATAAAAACCGGGATATTTTGTTGAATCTTTCTGGCACTTCTTGTTTTAATTTCTAGTAAATTTTAAAGAAAACTTAGCATCCGGGATTTTTTTCCAGTATTTTCAGAAAAAAATTGGGATGCTAACCTGACAACACTGCGTTAGCTTGCGTTGGTGGCGCACGTACAGACAGTAGTGACCTGCACGGGTCGAATTTTTCGGCCTAGCCCGGGACCCGGAAAGCTTTAGAAGTTCTTGGCCCGAGCCCGGCCTGGCCCGATAAGTTAAAAAAATTCTTGGCCCGATAAATTTTAAAAATTCTTAGCCCAATTCCGGCCCGGCCAGATAAATTTTAAAAAGTTTTGACTCGAGCCCCAATACATTTGTTTCTGGTATAATAATAATATTATAATATACTGCTCACAAGCCTATGTGAGTGTTTAAACAATGTGATGCACTTAGCTTTGCTACTCATTTTACTTTCATTCTACAGGATTGCCGTTTCAATTTATTTCTAACACAAAGGAACAAAATAATCCTTTCGCTTTGAACAGTAGGATTACTTGTAGTTGCAGGTTTCTTAAATCCAGCAAAGAAGTAGCTACTCCCCGCAAGACCTACATTTGTACGGTATTTAACACCGTATTAGACTGCAGCCCTGACTTCATCCACCATTTCTTCCTGCGGGTCGTTGAAGTGGAGAGAAGAACAGAAAGTGCGGTTTCCTTTCATTTTTATATCAAGATGACAACTCTGACTGTTCACCCCCTGGGATCCAGTATTTGGATTGACCATATTCTGGTATTGACACAAACCATCAGAGGAAGCTTCAATACGCATACTGTCTTTTGTTATTTATTGAGAAACGACTGGGATCAAAGCCCCAGTGAACAAATAATGCTCTATAGCGAAAGTGGAGCCGCTAAGCAACACTAACTGTAAATATAGCATTGTTTGTAATATCTTTCAGTCTTCACTCCACGTGGTGTGCACACAGACTTAAACGTTTGGCTTTATTCCAATTATCGTTTAACGAAAGTCAATAATTATTGAACTGCTTTAAAGAAGTGCAATTAATCGGTCCAAGCCCGGCCCGGCCGAAAGAAATAGCGGAGCAGGTCGTCCCAAGCTCGTCTCGTGCAGGTCTCTAACAGTCAGCAGAAAGAAGTTAAATTAAAACAGTACAAACATTTTTACATCCGCTAAAAAATGAAAGGAAACCCATGCTAAGGTGTATTGCAAATGGCTCAGGTCGGTAACCGAGTGGTCGTCCGTTGTATCATACACATTAGCTGTGCATATCGTACATAAAACTGTTCATAAATTGATAACTCGATATGTAATCCAAACACTTTATGATAGTATATATTTGGCACCACATATGGTTAAATATTCATGATAGTTTCTTGAATTTAATTTAATTTTATTAACATCTTAAACAACTTTGGCTCAGACCGAATGGATGAACATGGGCGAAATGCTGGAACGAGGAATGTGGGAGGAAACGGCGTGGAAAAACACGCACACGGTGTCTGTCTACCACAAAGCACATGTTCCGCCCGAGCAGAGTTGCCACCTGTCCCGATTCTGTCGGGACAGTCCTGGTATTTGACCCTTTGTCCCACGTCCGTATTCAATGTTCGCCGGGACGCAGATTGTCCCGATTTTCACCGTTTAGAGTTGAAGCATAGAGAATATTTTATTATTTTATATTTTTAATTGCACAGGCATAACACTACACTTGTTACAAGTTGTTTTTCTTTGAGACATACGAATATGGTTGGATTTTTTTCTTGAGTTTTAACACCTGATGACAAAGCAATTATTATCAAGTATTTTCACCTCAAATCATGCTTTAGTTCTTAAGCATAGCAGATTCAGTACAAGATAGGTCCCATATGCAGAGTTGTCAAGAAATATTTTATTTTTGAATGTTACTTACCTCTGCTTGTTCTTATAAGCTTATATATCTAAGAAAACCTTTTAGGTAAGTTAATTACTAAAAAGTATATACCGACCGAATTTAAAATTTATTCTAGATTATCTCAAGAATCGTAGGTAAAACGCCAATTTTTATGTTTTAAATTATCAAAATTGCCGCAACAACCTCAGTCATAACCTTTCTTATTGACGAGTCGGAGGAGAATTTTAAAATGTGGCTACAAAAGTTGAGTAAATAATTAATAAGAAAAAAGTACAGTTTATTTTAAGAAAATCGATAGTTAATTTTTAACTTCAAAAGAATTTCAAATTTGACTTAAAAAACAATTTTAAAGCCTTAATTGTAACATATTTCCCGTGGAAGTACCCCCAGAAATTTTGAATTTTACTTGACCTATGACTTTTAGGCATCTAAGGCTCCGGCCGGGATAGAGGAGGGGAAATCGTAGTGTGGGAAGGTGTCGGCGAGGGCCTCAGTTGAAAATACCATTCCGGTATTTGCTTGGTGTGGCTGAGAAAAACCCTGGAAAATACTCAGTGAGGTTGGGAAGTACTCCCGGACCTTCTCTCTGTGAACTGATGTACTCAGACCCGTGGTACAGAGACTGTCTCAATTTTCTGGATCAGAAAGGTGGCAACCCTGCGCCGGAGCCGTGACCTAACCGAGAACCCATATGCACCCTTATACGCTCTTTCACCGAGCCACCGCGACTCATGATTAGCTTATTGTTCCTCGTGTAAAGTAATATGTTGAAACATTTAGTTATCGTAGCTACCACTACATATAGCTAAAGATCCTTAATAGTTGCTTGCTCCTACCTTCAAAAAGTAGTGTAACTGGCACTCAACATGACTAAATATTGTTGTTCCTGGTATAAAATAGTAGTGCAAACATTTAGTGATTATAAGTAGCATTCCAAATTGTTAAATATTCATGGTAGTTCCTTGCTCCTGGTATGAGGTAGTATATACCCGCACAACAACCAATGTATTAGATCCTACGTAGCAATACTAACCGTCGTTCTCAATGAAACCATACAGATCCTGCTAGTCTCGTAAAAATCCACAAACGGTCTAAAGGTGGCAAAGTCACCAATAAAGGAAAAACAAATAATTCTTTGAGGTGACAAGCATTTGCATTACATTCAGAATTGTTATGAAAGTTTCAAAATGTTGATGACATTTAATCAGGTTCCGAGCCTTAAGAATAACTAATTAAGAAGAAAGAAACGTTTAATATTCTTTTCCAAGAAAATTCGTACCATCACTATTATAGTCCACGTGTGTACCTGATGTCGCAATCAATTGTTATAAAAAGTTCTCCGTGATACTCCACGAATTACATGGTCTTTGTCTCGTGTCCCTGTTTAGGCCACAGATGTGTGAGGAATTTTAGACTTGACAGCTTAGTGAATCGGACCGAAGTCATTAGTGAAATAGTCCTATGGGGGGAAGTTTACAGCCGTAACGCGTCAACACGAACATTAAACTTGGTAACGCGCAAACTGATTCAGCACTTTCTGGAATATTTTAGTTCCTTTCCACATGAAACTGAAGTCATACAACTAACATTCAAATCTAACTGAGAACTGGAAATAACAATTGAAGCCTTCATGCTGATAACACGAACTTCAATCATGGATTGAACCTTTGTCCATCAAACGGTCTGTGTGGTTCATCCACAGAAAAAATTTCCCGCTTCGTTCTCTGAGTATTGATTTCGTCCACTGGTGGACATGTAATAAAGTCAAAAACGTGGACTGATTGCACGGCTAAATCTGAAATGGCAGTGACAGGGACAATTACCTAGAATATAAAGTGGGAATTCATGGGAAAATCTTCGCTATTGAAATAGTCGATAAAAAAACGAATGTCCTATTTTTGAATGAAGTGATATGATTTCCAACAAATAGCTTTATTCACTGACAATAAATCAGCCATAATATGTATATAAAAAGGTAAATGGACGATATGACATTGCGTTATACATCTGAAAAAAAAAAGGGTCTGGAAAAGAAAGATTCACTTCTGTAAACTTGTGCTATTATCTCCCCGACCAGGATGAGCTAGCCGCTACTCACGCCATAAAGAGACCAAGAGAAAAGACTGATATATCCTATTAAAAATCCATTAGTCAATCAATATATGGGAGACTCGTTTCCCTTAAAGAGAGCGGATTGAATGGTATATCGGAATAGTAATGTGCAGTTGATGAAATTTCTCTTGAACAGTTCCCCGCAAGATATGAAGCTATTAAAAATCAATGTGATTTCTGTCGATTAGTATTAGCAGACGTAGTCCATACTGTGCAATGGAGTTGTTTACAAACGTGAAATGAGAGAGACAATGAAGAAAACTTACAATGGGGAGTCCAGAAGCAAAGAGATACAAGTGACATTGACGAATAAAGACAAGTTCGAGGTAATCTTTTGTGTATAACCCGAAACATATGCGACACAAAATTGTCATATTTTTGTACATGGACACATTATGGTTTATTTGTACAAAATATAACAAATTTTTGTCTCATATATTTCAGTTTATATAGAAAAGATTAGATCGAAAAGTCGACGTATAAAAAGATAAACTTTACTTATTTCCATCTTGTTAAAACAGTTTATTAGACTATCAATTAATCCTTTTAACGGTATAGTAACAATCATATTCTTCATGTCGCAAAGTGCTAAGCTGACAAATTAAGTAAGCAGACAATTCAGACGGAATGCATCCAAACAACTACAAGGAAGAGTCCTAAATGTTAGAAAGCCTGAAGGATATGCGATGCCAGAAGCTAGGGAGAGATGTATTAACTATTTATTTCAAACGTAAACCAAACTTAGGCTATATATAATAAAGGTCTCAGTATGGCATCCTGAAATTTGAGGATAATTGTAGAAAAATTCTTGCCTCCTAATATGTATTGTGAAAGGAATTCTGATTGCCAATTTATTTTACAAATTGTGTTTAATATTACGTTGTTCAACTATTTATTCCGCCCATCTCTTTCTGCAACTTACTTAAATTAAAGGTGTTTTCGGAGCCATCTGTTAGAGCAAAAACATGATAATAATGGAATTAAATGTACACTTAAAAAAATTATGGCTGACACAAGAATGCATATTTAATTAAATCTTCTACATTTTTACAAACGAATTGAAGCCTCCCGTACAATACTGGTTGAATCCTCTCCGATAGGGAAATTAAGATTCATGCACTATCTGGCGTATTAGCGGGAAGTCTGCTTATATGCAAGATGATTGAAATAGAATCATGCATTTAGCATGATTTTTCCTTTCCCTGTTTCTTGCTCTGTTAATTGTCAGACTTCTGGGCTGTATGCAACAACGGTCCAACTGTATCCAACCAACAGGGATTCTGCCAGGATTTTTAATTTGGGGGTGTAAAGTCAAAATTAAGAGGATGTAAGTGAAGTTTTGCATGGTTTTTATAGATTTTTGAGCTAAAAGTTTAATGTCAGGGGGTGTGCCCTCGAGAATTTGAGGGGTCTGGGGAGAATCACTGCCAACCAATCAGCTTTCTATCTCGAGGTTACACGTCAAAACAAATAGCAATATACAGAGTTCAAAGTGCAAGGGTGCTGAAACATATGAAATATATTATCAAGAAGGAAAAGAGCCTGAAGGCCTTCAAGGCCTCAGTATTTGTACACAC